>CAUYRH010005670.1:0-17738 GCA_963574655.1 Perodicticus potto
TCTGTCATCTTTAGAGAAGATTCTATTCATCTCTCTTCCCCATTGATGTATGGGATTGTTGGGTTTTTTCCTATAGATTAATTGAAGTTCTGTATAGATCCTGGTAATTAAACTTTTTTCAGATTCAAAATGTGCAAATATCCTTTCCCATTGGGTAGGTTGTCTATTTGCTTTGGTTGTTGTCTCCTTGGCTGTACAGAAGCTTTTCAGTTTAATTAAGTCCCATTTGTTTATTGTTGCAGTTGTTGTTATTGCCATGGCAGTCTTCCTCATAAAGTCTTTCCCCAGGCCAATATCTTCCAGTGTTTTTCTAATTCTTTTTTTGAGGATTTTTATCATCTCATGTCTTAAATTTAAGTCCTTTATCCATCTTGAATCAATTTTTGTGAGTGGAGAAAGGTGAGGGTCCAGTTTCACTCTTTTACATGTGGATATCCAATTCTCCCAGCACCATTTATTGAATAGGGAGTCTTTCCCCAGTGAACACTCTTGTTTGGTTTATCGAAGATTACACAGCTGTAAGTTATTGGTTTCATTTCCAGGTTTTCTATACGATTGCAAGTATCTGTGTCTCTATTTTTGTGCCAGTACCATGCTGTCTTGACCACTATGGCCTTGTAATACAGCCTAAAATCGGGTATGATGATACCCCTGGCTTTGTTTTTATTACTAAGAACTGCCTTAGCTATACGGTTTTTTTTCTGGTTCCATACAAAGCGCAGAATCATTTTTTCCAGGTCTTGAAAGTAGGATGTTGGTATTTTAGTAGGGATCGCATTGAATCGGTAAGTTGCTCTGGGAAGTATAGACATTTTAACAATGTTGATTCTTCCCAGCCATGAGCATGGTATGTTCTTCCATTTATTAATGTCCTCTACTATCTCCTTTCTTAAGGTTTCATAATTTTCTTTATAGAGGTCTTTTACCTCTTTTGTTATGTATATTCCTAAGTATTTCATTTTCTTTGAGGCTATGGTGAAGGGAGTTGTGTCTGTGATTAACCTCTCTTGACTGTTGTTGCATATACAAAGGCAACTGACTTATGGACATTGATTTTATATCATGAGACATTACTGTATTTTTTGATGACTTCCAGGAGTCTAATAGTTGAATCTTTGGGGTTCTTTAAGTATAAGATCATATCATCAGCAAAAAGGGAGAGTTTGACCTCCTCTGCATCCATCTGGATGCCCTTTATTATTTTGTCTTGTCTAATTGTATTGGCTAGAACTTCCAGCACTATGTTGAATAGCAATGGTGACAGAGGACAAACTTGTCTGGTTCCAGTTCTAAGAGGAAAAGGTTTTAGTTTTACTCCATTCAGTAAAATATTAGCTGTGGGTTTGTCATAGATAGCCTTTATCAGTTTAAGGAATGTGCCACCTGCAGAATTTTATTTTTTCTAATCAACATTTTATTATAATTATTATTATATTTATTTTCAATTACTACATTTTATGGAAATGGTACAAATGAGTTATATAGTGCTATATGAATTCCACTTGGGGGGTTAATGATTACTTTTTGGTTTGATATTCTTTTCTTTCCCCAAAATATAAATTTCCTTTCAATACCTTCAAATGCATGATATGATCCAGAAGTTTCCTTCCTTCCTTCCTTCCTTCCTTCCTTCCTTCCTTCCCTCGCTCCCTCCTTCCTTCCTTTCTCTCCCTGCCTTCCTTCTCTCTTTTGTGCTTGACAATGTCTCTCTCCTACAGTTTCTTTCTTTTTTAAAGATTTATTTCTTAAATCGCAGAATATTAGGGGTACACATGTTTTGTTTACATACTTTGTTTTTGTACAGATTGAATCAGCGTTATACACATAGTGTGATCTTCTACAGTTTCCCCCACCTTTTTTTTTTTTGAGACACAGTTTCCCTTTGTCACGCTCTGTAGAGTCCTGTGGCATCATAGCTCATAGCTTATAGCAACCTGGGCTCAAGTAATCCTCTTTTCTCAGCTTCTGAGGAGCTGGGACTGCATGTGCCCACCACAATGTCCATTTATTTTTTAGAGATGGGTCTCACTTTTGTTCAGGCTGCTCTCAAACTTGTGAGCTCAAGCAAACCACCCGCTGTGGCCTCCCAGAGTGCTAGGATTGCAAGTGTAAGCCACCACACCTTACCTACGGCTTCCTTCTTAAATTATTATTCTCTAGGCTTGCTACACAGTAGTTCTGTGATCTGTCTTCACCATCATCCTGTACAATCTCTTTTAAGCCATTTTTCTGTGTTGGATCCCTGTCTTTTAATTCTCACAACTCCCTTGAAATATCCCCTCATGTTGACAATGAATATCCTTTTATTAGTTTCTGAGAATGAGTATATGCTTGTGTAATTTGTGGTCTTTTATGTCTGAGGAAGTTTTGATCATTTCCTAGTTATGGAAATCTGCAGCAGAAGTCACTTACCTTAAGCCTTCAGGCTTTACTTCACCTTCCTGAAGCTTCTGTGCTGGCTGCTTAAAAAAGTTAAGATACATGGATGCCTTTATTTCTCTGGATAATAAATTTTTTTATCTCTCATCTTGGGAAATATTTAGCATGTCCCTTTTGGTAAATGAAATTTTACAACAATTATTCTTGGTATAGAAATTTTTACCCACTGTACTAGATGTATCCTTTCTGTGTGGAAACTCACGTACTTCAATTTTGTATAGCACACTTGAATTGTTTTGTTGAAAATTCTTTTCTTTTTTGAATTTAGGGTTAATATGAGGGTGCACACAATTAGGTTACATTACTTGCCTTTGTAAGGTAAAGTGCAAAGTCTGAATTGTAGCTGAGTCATTCACCCAGAAATATGCCTTACACCCCTATATTGTACTGGATAGGTGGGAACTTACAGTTCCCTATGCCCCTCCCCTCTTCTTAAATTTAATTATGTTTTCCTCCCGTGTGGGCCTGTAGCTATTAATCTACTATGTTCAGATTAATACGGAACTATGTTCGGATTAATATGGACTACATTGTTTTTCCATTCTTGAGATACTTTACTTAGGAGAATGTTCTCCAAGTCCATCCAGATAAATAGAAAAGATCCAAAGTCTCCATCTTTTTTTATGGTGAAATAGTGAAAATTCTTTACCTTTATATCCTCTGTTCTTTATTCCTGCCAGTTTTTTCACATGATTTTAGGTTTCCTACATAATTTTCCACATTCTTTTTTTTCTCATCTGTTTTATCTTTTTGTCTGCATATATCTTTTCTGAAATATTTACCTCATTTTGTCATCTATTATGGAATTCATGATTGCAATTAAATTTTAATTTTTCAGATATACATTAATCTCTGAATGATATTTTTAAATACTCGTTTTCATTTGATGGATGTAGTATTTTAGCTAAGCTACTCAATGACACTAATTTTCATTTCTAAAGTTCCCTTCTGTTCCTAGCATTGCCCTTATTTTAAATCTTTCCTGCCGTGGTCACTAGTTTTTGTTTGTTTTGTCCTCTGTCTTTTGTGTTGTGGAGCTGATGCTGGACTTTCAGTTTATTTATAAGAAAGGAGACACATGCAGCTGCTTAGACACACTCACCATTTGTGTGTAGACTGGATTCTTGCCCTTCATTGCAGGGTAAAGTGGCCTGGAAATGATCAGGGGAGGCCTCGGCTGTCAATTTCAGGAGGTCTTTTTCTTTGACTCCTCAGTTTACCCAGAAAAGACACAATAATTTCCCCGTTGGTAGAGAGGGGAGTGAGCAGTCTGTTGGCTTGCAATCTTAAACCAAATGAGATGAGAGTCTTCCAGTTCGTGCTAAGTTGTCAAATACATTAAGTAAAATAATTTGCTTGTGTTATTTGTGCATTTTTTCATTATTTCTCTTCTTAGTGGATGTTTTATGAAAGCCACCTACCACTTGATGGTGCCAATCACAAGGATAAAAGAAATATTAGAAAATGTATGACAAAGATTCTGTTTAGAGCTATCTGTGCGGAACCTCTGCTCTTTCATAGAACAGTACCTTCTTGACAAGGGAAAAGCCTTTAGTAAGTTGACTTTGGATGATGTTAACAGAGGTCACTAAATATATTTGACTGTGCCCTCTACTCCGTCTGTGTGTGTGTTGTTTGCATGTTACACATGTGTACACATGCATATACACGTATGGGTTAGTTATAAAACATACAAACATGCCCAGAAACATAGATGTATTAGTTGTGGCTATTACAGGAAAGCAATGATTTTAGAACTGTGGCAACAATAAAGGGATTTTTTCCAGAGTTGTGGGTCGAGTTAAGGGCATCAGTGAAGAAGTTGATGTAAGCATGGACTAATAACTCCAGATAATGATTACACTCCTCCCTGGGCAGGGATTGGAAATGACTCGTTTTGCTAAAGCCTGGAGGGAAGTGGGGTCTTAAAAGAGGAGCTGCCCAAGAACATCTATACTGTGGATGAAAGTAGGAGTTCCCATGCCCCTGGCAGAGAGGAAATAATTTAGCAAAGAATTGCCTCGGCTTTCACTTTCTGATCTCTACCTGCTTCTTTTCCATTGGCTGAATTCAATCAGAACCCACTGGTAAGGCCAGGAGCCCAAGTGACTGTTCTCAGAGTATAGCCTCCCTCTGACGACAGATGGGGTGGATAATGGGTCTTGAGGAACAAAGAAAAAATGACCAATTTAATAGGATTTTTTGAATTATATATAAATACATCACAGTATTTCTCCCTTTCTCACCATGCTAGGAAAGACTTCTTACTCTGAGCATTTTGCACTGGTAAACGTATATAATCATGTTTTTACAGTTTAAGGAGTAAAATTGGACATGGAAATAAACAGAGGTCATTGCAGGAAATATCTTTGTACCCCAAATATTGCTTAATGAGTAATACTCTGCTGCATCTTAATGTATTTGAGAATCACCAAGAATTGCACTAAGTTGCAAATTCTGATTCATTGACTCTGTAGTGGTACCTGAGATCCTGCAGCCGCAATCACATTCCAGGTAATGCCGGTGTTTCTGGACAGAGAACTACACTCGAATAGCAACTGTCATTGGGATCAAATGACCAGGCAGTCAACTATTTGCCTTGTTCTATTGCTTTCTAAATTCTTTCACCCTGGGAAAAAAATCTTAAGCCTCATAAGTTTGCAGATTTCTGTGGAAAACAAGAAGTTTACCCAGACAATCTCCAATACTTTGTAAAAATTAAAAATGCAATTATATGAAATAAACAGGCATTTTTTGTACTTAATGATATAAAACACAAATTATGGACTTTCCCATATGGTACATTCTTTTAAAATAACACAAGGCACAGTTGAATATATTTTGTGTGTCACATAGATAAAATAGATATCAATTAACAAGTTAACAAGGAATAGAATAATTTTAATGAAGGCATTTGAAAGATAGACTTGATAACTAGAAATGAATACACCATGGTGGGTGAAAAAGAAATTACTTTCTTGTTATGTGTTTGTCATGTTAAGATGGAGTGCTGTTAATGATTCCACTGCTCATTTGTAAGTTGGTATATATTTCAGGGCAATGAAGTTATTAATACAATTTATACATAACAAAAATACTGTTTTTCCTAAAGAATTATCGACATAGAAAGAGCAGCATGACCATAATTATGGTTATGGTTATGATTAAAGCATCGACGAGCTTTCATTTGCTATCTAGTTCCTAAGTCTATTCTTAGACCAATTCATTTGTCAAACTTGTCACTTGAAATATCTCTTTGTTACTGCTCTAGGAAGATTAAGAAATTGTTTATATCATTAAATGCAAAATTAAAATATCTATCCCATTATAAAAATATTTATAAGTTTTTAAAAAAATTTGTATTACTCTACGTTAACGTTTAGGCATAATTTCTAGTTACTCTTGACTAAAATAAAAACAGAAAAGTAAAAATGAGAACAAAACAAAATTAAAATAAAGAAACATTTCTTAAGTAAACTACTTCAGAGTTGAGTATTGTACCCATTGACTTCATCCATGAAACGAACCCCAGGAGATCTCATTATATTTGTGATTTATTCAGCTATTTCTTCCAGAATGTTATTTATGGTATTAACTTTGAAAATAAATCACAAGCTGAATTTATTATAGTATTCTATATAGATTTGGAATCGAGAAAATCAGTAACCCCCTTGTTCATTGATGCCTCCTTTTAATACTGAGAGACTTCGCAGTACTGGAATAACATAAAACACATCCGCATATCTCTCTGATGAGATATTTTTGGATATTTTATTAATGTCTTATGTGACACCATGAAGGATTCAGACAAAAGTGAGACGATGGGTCAAAAACTGCTCATCCATGACAGGGTCTCATTGTATCTGGCCTTTGGTTCTTTCATTCTATGACCATAAGAATTTGTATCCTTTCCATATGACAAGGATGTTTTTAAGCAAAGGTGAAAGCATTGTGTCTGCTCACGTGATTTTTGTTCTCATCTTTGTCTTATAGACTAATATTGATCTTCTCGAGCTTTTCAAATTTTTAAAATCTGCAATGTTTGCCTACAATACACATAATGTTGAATTATGCCTTTTGTCTCCATTTTTCACATAAGATTTTATCTGGGTCTTCCCCATGTACATCGCCAATGAGTAACTAGAATAATAAATTTATATAGATCTTGCTGACGAGGTAGGGAAAATGTAGAAAATGAAGTCCGGTGATAGTGCAGGTTATTCAGAATGACTCTCCTTATTGCTTGGGGTGATTAAGGATATAATCATACCACATTTTCTGGAAAAAAATATATGATAACTGACATTTTAGCAGAGTTCAGGACAACATTTCATTTCTCATCAAGGACCCCATTCACTTCCCCCCAACACTTTTTGCCTTAGAATCTTCATTTAAAAAGACATTTAAACATAATTATACTTGAATCTGACCTGATCTTTCTAATCACTCCTTTCTCTCATCCACATATCCCTGATTTGGAGTTTTTACTCATTTTCTTTTTTCTACAACCATTTTATTTATGTTTTGCAAGAAACACACACACACATATATTATAAAGGTTTATAGATGCAATGGAAGCTTAAAACTGCAGGTGTAAATTAACCTACTTCAGTATATTTTGGAATTTCTCATCATGGTATTTCAAATCACTCTTAATTTGCATAAGGAAGAATTTGCTCAGAATATCATTTAGCTGTTAGCAATAAAGGAAAGACACATATTATATGTTCTTAGCTTGAATAGAATTTCCCTTTGCCAAATTAAATCTTAAAATTATATGTTGTCTTCTTTATCTGGCTTTTACTGATAAACCATGGTGAAGAGAAGTGACTTGCCTAAAGTCATAGGATTTTTGTTATTAATCATTTCTGGAGTAGGACTCGGGTATCTTGCCTCAGTGTTGGATATGCTTGTCATTATACAATGCACCTACTCAATTTTAGTTTGCCAGTTACAGGCATGAAGTCGGCCTGAATATACATGGAATTTATGGCAGACATCTAACCAGTAAATTCTCAACATCTGTTTTTGATCTACTGTGGGAAACAATCCTACTTAAAATTGTAGTGATAATCTATGCTTCTGTTATTTCTAGTTCCTTGACTAAATTAATGTTCTAGGCTATGAACCTACACCTATAATTTGATTGGAATGATTAAATATAGAATTTGGTTAGAATTTTGGTATGTCAGATGCTTTGCGTGATTTGCCTAGCTCCTTATTATTTGGCTGATGCACCCATTCTCCAGCTATTGCAATTCCACCATTCCCAGGGACTCGACTACAGCAAATGGAGCTGTCTCATTGGAAGAAGTTGGGAAGTTGTGCTGTCTCCCTATTAGGCGACCTCTAGCGAATGAGAATTTCCACTTCAGCCTCTGGCCCTATTTAAACTGTATCTCAGGTGGTAACATGTAACATCAATCCAGGTCTGGAGGAACATAAAGGGTTTGATACACAAAAGGTGCCCCTAGCAACGACAGAATCTAATTGACTAATTGCATCAACTTACCCAGCCACATGAAAGACCTGACAGAAGCTGTATGTCCAGTTCTAGAAATAAGTGAACTTTTTCTATACTTCTATATGTAATAATGAACTTCAACAAAAAATTATGAGGTATTCAAAAGGCAAGAAATAAAAAAAACCTTGTCATGAGGACATAAATCAATCAAATCAGACTCAGTGATAACATATATTTGGTAGCTATCAAGCAGAAACTGTTATTAAACTGAAGTATTTACAGAAAAAAATGGACACTGTTTATGAACAGATGAAGAATTTGAGTAGTGGGATAGAAACTATGACTCAGAGTCGCATCAAAATTTTAGAGATAAAGGATGATAAATGGGCAGCACGCGCAGTAGAAGACAAGAAGAATTATCCACACTGAGACACAAAGAGAAAAGCAAATGGAGCGTGCAGAGCATCCGCTCTCTGTCCAGCTGTAGGACAATTTCAAACAGTACAGCGTCGTCGCCTGCTTTTTTCTCAATCTCTCCTGGGGGAGAGTTTGCAAGCAACAGCGAACTCCCCTTGTGTCTGTGGTTCAGTCTTTCCTCAAAATTGATAGATCAGTCCAATCTTAGCTTTGAATAATTTGCTGGTATTTTTGCTGATTTACCAATAATGGAAGCCCCTCTCCCATATTCTGCCAACAGTTCGCAGTTCTCCACGTCCTCCTGGAGAATCTTGTCACTCTTTAGAATTCATTTTACTCAGTCAATGTGAAATGTTGGCTCCCTAATGGACTCATGAAATTTGTACATTTGTACAAATTTGTACATTTGTACATTACACTTTAAATAATAAAACAGGATTATATCCTAGGACGCTAAGATGCTGCCTGCTCAAGCACTTCATCCTGTTTCAAGCCACTGTAGGAAAGGAGCTTCTTTTACTCATTCCTACTCAGGTTTCTTTTCCTCTGTAGAGAGGTGGCTGAGGGTGATGTGTACGATGCTTGCTTATCTAGTACTATGTGCAGTTGCCGCCCACTGGATTCTAAGTTGCATGAGTGTGGGTAAGGGGGAGGGATGGAATGAAAGCGAAAAAAAATTATGTGGGGAAAAGATGGATTATACCTCTAGGGTAGAATTGGGTGTGATGAATGGTTGTCATCATTTTAAAAGGAAGAGAGGATAACTCAGGAGCAGAGTGTACAATGAAGGAAGAACAAAAATGATTTTCTTCTTTTTTTGGAGGCAGAGTCTCACTATGTCACTGTGGGTAGAGTGTCGTGGTGTCATAGCTCACAGCAACCTCAAACTCTTAGGCTCAGATGATTCTCTTGCCTCAGTCTCCAGAGTAGCTGGGACTATTGGCACCTGACACAATGCCTGGATTTTTTTTTTTTTAATGAGACAGGGTCTTGCTCTTACTCAGGCTGGTCTCAAACTCCTGAGCTCAAGCAATCCACCAGCCTCAGCCTCCCAGAGAGCTAGGACTACAGGCATAAGCCACCACGCCGGGTCCAAAAATGATTTTCTGAAAATGTGAACCTCTAAATTCCAACCTTAAACCTTGAAAACTTACTCAATTTCTGTATTACAACATCTATACCTACTTTTAAATTAGGGTTTGTGTAATAATCATGCAAGCTTGTATTTGAGTCTTATTTATGTCTTCCCTGTGGTAAAAATACTGCTAATGAAATAATAAGTGCTCTAAAACTATACAGGAATTGGTGAAAACCCGTATGAAAGTTATCTAAACAGGCAGAGAAAATGTGTTTGTAAAATCATTTTTATGTACGAGAGTGAATAATTTATAAATCACTAAAGAATTTAAAGCTTTGGATGAAAATTTGCTTCTGTCAGTGGGAAAACTCATTGCTGATCTCATGTGCAATTAGGATCAAAGAAGAAATGTAACATAACATCAAAATAAAGTAGTTATTTGTGGTATAAATTGAAAGTTTATAATCTTCAAAATGATTCCATTTTCTGCTCATCCTATCTTCCATTCTGCATAAGAAGATCTTAAATTATACTTTTTATCAAATGTCTAAAGGACAGAGACAATAAAGATATTAGTTAACGTATCACTGGATCATTATTAAAAACTTCAAAGGAAATGTGATATAAATAAGATAAGAAGTGTTAACTGGCTTGCTACAATTCTATTTAGTTGATTTGCCACCTGTTGAATTACTGCATGAGATGAGAGCTGTTATTTAGTCATAGAAGGGTGGAGAAGAAGATGAGACACACTCTTCTCTTGGAAATGAAACTCGAACTTGAAAGATATGAGATACCTTGAGATACTGGATTTCTACAAATTTCACGGTGACCAGTGCTAAGGACCATATGAGCATTTTGAACCTCGCTTCAGGAAGGGGCAAGGTAAACTCTTTTTGGCTTTGCAGGAGGACCAGGCATCTTCTCTGCTCCCAAGTCATGAGTTCTCCCTACCTCTCACTCACTACTTTGATGGAAACCCAAGCTAAAATCCTCTTTTCCTCAGGAAACAAAGGAAAGGAAAAATAGGAAACAAAAGCATCTTGGACCTACAATTCGATCCAATGCCGAGCAGAAGTCTGCTGTAATTTGGAAGGGTGCACTAAACCCTTTCCCACCTCAAACCTACCACAGGTAACAATGAAGTGTTTGGTTTCCAAATAGGCAAGTGGCCAGATTCAGAGAATGTCTCTGATTGGGTTAAAGGCCTACCTAGGATTGGACCAGAAAACAGAACCCAACTGATCGTATCACATGGAAGTAACTAAGAGGCTGCAGCACAGAGAGAGGCTAGAAATATCTGGAGAGAGACCCTTTTGTCACTGGTGCAGGCTTACAGGGACTCCTGACTGCTTAGAACTTTCCTGCACCCAGTGTGCATCCACGCAGATAAATGGCAAGTAGAGCATTATAAATAAATAAATAACTCCACACAAATATAGTTAATTGATTATCAATATGGATTCATAAGGAATGTATTGGAGAAAAGATAATCTCAACAAACAATTCAATGTCCCCATGTACAATAAGAAATTTGTACACATATAAATTTTAACAGAAAATGGATCATAAACCTAAATATGAATCGTAAACCAATAAAACATCTTTTGAAATATATAATGGAATTTGTGTGATCTTGGAAATAGAGTTTTGGGAGAAAACATTGAAATCACAATTTATAAAGAAAAAATAATATAAATTGTACTTTACCAAAACTAAATACTTTTCCTCAGCAAAATACACTGTTAAATAAAAAAAACAAAACAAAACTGGAAGAACATATTCCCAATTAAAACTCAACTATTAAGAAAAAAGATAAAAACAGACTGGGTGTGGTGCTGTACACCTGTAATCCTAGCACTCCGGATGGCTGAGATGGGAGGTTCACTTGAGCTCAGGAGTTCGAGATCTGGCTGATCAGAATAGTGAGACACTGTCTGTACTAAAAATAGAAAACTTAGCCAGACATTGTAGTGGGCTTATGTAGTCCCAGTTACTTGGGAAGCTGAGGCAGGAGGTTTGCTTGGATACAAGCTAGGATGATGTCACAGCACTCTAGCTTAAGCAACAGAGTAAGACTCTGTTTTAAAAAATACAATAAAATAAAAATAGAGAAAATGTCTGTTTAGACTGTATACCAAACAAGATGACATATATCACACAAAATGATTTTTAGCATTATCACTACACATCTATTAGAATGCCTGGAATAAAATAAAATATAAAATGCCAAATTCTGGCAAGGATGAGGAACAAAAGAATTTATTTATTGCTGGTGGGGTTGGTAAATTGTAAGATCACTTTTGTTTGTTTTGTTTTTGTTTCTTATAGATAGAGTCTCCCTTTGTTACTCCAGCTGGAGAGCAATGGGTAATCATAGCTCACCACAAACTTGCAAACTCAAACTTGCAAACTTGCAACCTCCTAGGCTCAAGCAATCCTCTTGCCTTAGCCTTCTGAGTAGCTGAGACTACAGGCATATGCAATCATTCCCCTGAAAATTATTCTATTTTTAGTAGAGAAGGGGTCTTGCTCTTGTTCAGGGTGGTCTCCAACTCCTGACCTCAAATGATCTTCTTGCCTTGGCCGCCAAGAGTGCTGGGTTTATAAGTGTGGGCACCATGCCCAGCAGATGTAAAACCACTGTTCCCAGTAGGCACAATCATGTTGAAAACGATTGTAGCAGTTTCTTATGAATTTAGACATTTTCCTACTATGTAACACAACCATTCTACTCCGAGGTATTATCAAAATAAACAGGAAACTCGAGTTTACATTAAAATTTTTTTAGTGATATTTATGACAGCTCCATTCATAATCACCCCAATCTGAAAATATCCAAGACATTCCTTACTAGGTTGAAGGGCAAACTGTAGTTCATCAATACAGTAGAACATTACTAGCCATTGGAAAAAAACAAAAGCAAACAAGTCAAACTGGAGCAACAGCACAAATCTGAAGTATTGAATAAATCAATTATATGGATTAATCTTGAATACGTCTTCCTTAGTGAAAAGATACATTGTATGAATCCGTACACTTGAACAACACAAAGAGAACTTAACTGTGTGAAAATTAAAACAAAAACAAAATTAAAATTAAAAATACAACAAAAAACAAACAAACAAGAAAGAAAACAAGATGCCAGGTAATCAGAGATTGAGATGCAGACTTTTCTAAATTAACTGCCTTATAAATGTATTGCATAATCTTCCTGATAGGGTGTTGAAGTGCTCTACCTATGTAGCTTTGAATGCAAAGCTTTGACTCGATATTGTAATGTTAAAGACACAAAGTCTGCTCATTAATGCTATAGTCATGTTGGTAAATTTAATTCTAATAATTGGTTGATTTCTAAATTCTGAAACCACTTAATATATATATACTGGGACTGAACATAAGTAAATAAATTATATTTTATGAAAGTTGGTTTCCTCACTGTCAGAGAGTAGAAGTGAAAAATAAACAAGTGGATAGGAATGGTAGCCAAAATCCACCCTATGTGTTGGTTTAGAATTAGAGGAAGCAATATAAACACTGATGGGAGAAATGTAAGCCATCAAATGAGAAGCCTCAGCAAGGTGATAAACTTAAGCCCATATGAATAAGTACATTGAATTATAATAGTCTAAGAACCTAAATTAAAGGTAGCAATTGTCAGATTAAAGCAAGACTCCACTTTATAATGTACAATGATTAAAACCTATACATGTTACAAATGTTCGAAATAAGATTATATTAAGTAAATTATTTGTGTACTAAGATAATGCATTATCTTAAAAGAAGGAAACATTGTTAAAATAATTTAATACTATTGATAGGACAATGTATAGAATTGCACGTGTTCTTTGCACATGATTCCTTAGCGCAGTATAGGTTTTAATATCTAGAAGTAAAAATTGGTAGGTGAATAAATTAGATGATTATAGTGACATAAATTTATACAGTGAGTTAATATATAGCAAAATGAATAAGCTGCATCAACACCATGCATACATTTATATAAAATAACATAACATGAACTATAATAACATTAGCCATGTAATCTTCCAAGAACTAAAAATTCTACACAGATCAAATGAATGGTTTTTATAAAGTTTAAGAAGTCCAAAAATATCGCTGCTTCAGACTACATAGAAATGTGACAAAATTATATAAAAACGAAAGTGTAGGGCTGAAAACCACAAATGATGGTAGGCAGGGAGACAAAAGGAGGGTAGATCTTGCAAGTTCAGTTAAGTTTTTTTTTTTTTTTTTGGTTTCAGTTTTTGGCTGGCGCTGGGTTTGAACCCACCACCTCCAGTATGTGGGGCCAGCACCCTACTCCTTGAGCCACAGGCGCCACCCTTCAGGTAACTTTTTATAAATATCCTAGCGGTGGTGGTCTCATGGCTGATGGCTGCCATGTTGTGCATAAAAGCAAACAGATAAATAACAAAAGAGATCTCTCTCAGATCAATGTTAATAGAGACTATTTTATGATCCAAGAATAATAAGTAAATCAATCCTGCAACTATCTAAATATTTGGATGAATGTGTGCACACACACACAAACATGAAATTGCTATGCTTGAGAATCTAAACAACTATGTAAAATCATATATACAAATTGAAAGTAATCAAAATTACTACAGAAATCATATCCATATGGTGGGATTCTTACTAATAGTTTATAATTTTACTTTCAAAATACTTCTTCCAGAAATAGCCTTATTAGCCATAATAAGTAAAGAAAATTTTATATAAATGTTCCTTTCCACTTCTGCAAGCTATCTACAGGATGATATGGCCCATCTAGACTTTTATATTAGGAATCATTATAATTCTAATTATGTCTCAAACTATTCTATACATTTTATTTATAATTATAAATTTCAATTCTCCATCTAATTGTGGAGATAATATCTTCAATGGCAATTAGAGCCTACAGGGCTATATTCTTAACATTTCTTGCCCAAATTGGTTCTTTTCCTTACCTCCACTTTAAAAGGTATGTATTGTATCAGTTATTCAAATACCTAAGTTAGATGTAGAGATGAAAATACATCTCTAAGTCCAAGTTCTTATAACTAATAAGTATTGGAGAGATACTGAATTCTTAATGGTCTACTTCATTTCTTCCTTCTTGCAAAATAATGCCTGAACACATTTTTATAATGCATAATTAATTAATTATGATATTTTAAATCTATTCTTAAATAACTAATGAATAGCATAGAAATTTGGCAATACAGAAGAAAATAAAGAGGAAAATCTTTCTCTTAATCCCCTCTCTCAAAATCAACATTGGTCGCTATTTGGTCATTAATTCTAGTTTAATTTCTATGCATTTGATGGTTATATAGCTGATATTATTTTCATATAGAATTTTATCTTTTTCTCTTTTAACATAGGTATAAATAATTCCCTGCACAATAATAAAATTTTGCAAGCATAATTTTTGTGACATGATTTATTTATCAACTCCTTATAACTGGATACTTGGATTTTTAAAATAAATATCCCAGTGATATTCAGTATTTAAAGAACTTTTTTGTATACACACACACAAAAAAATACATTTATCTTCTTTACAGTCAGTCACTTTAGCACCTGTCCCATAAGTGTATTTATATTCTTTTTTTTTTTTTTTTTGCAGTTTTTGGCCTGGGCTGGGTTTGAACCCACCACCTCTGGTATATGGGGCCAGCACCCTACTACTTTGAGCCATAGGCACCACCCAGTTTATTTATATTCTTAAAGCATTTGAAGGTTCTTGATATTTTTCAAAACTTTTTTGCAAAATGATTGTGATCACACTTCACAACTGGAACCATTCTATTGGTGAAATTTATTTATACACAGAACATTAAAAAATTAAATCTATAGCCAACAGAAAGTTTAGAGACCAAATGTTTTATATAAATTGGTGGGAATGCAAACTAATACAGTCCTTGTGGACAGAACACTTAGGGATCTAAAAATAGACCTGCCATTTGATCCTACAATGCCTCTACTAGGTATATATTCAAAAGACCAAAAATCACATTTTAACAAAGATATTTGTACCAGAATGTTTATTGCAGCCCAATTCATAATTGCTAAGTCACTGAAGAAGTCCAAGTGCCCATCGACCCATGAATGGATTAACAAATTGTGGTGTATGTATGTCTTGGAATATTATGCAACCTTAAAAAGGATGGAGATTTTTACCTCTTTCATGTTTACATGCATGGAGCTGGAACATATTTTTCTTAGCAAAGTATCTCAAAAATGGAAGAAAAAGTATCCAATGTACTCAGCCCTACTTTGAAACCAAGCTTTCATATGAAAGCTATAACCCAATTATAGCCCAAGAGGAAGGTGAAAGGGGAGAAGTAGGGGAGGGTAGGGTGGGGGGGATGGGTGGAGGGAGGGTAATTGGTGGGACCACACCTACAGTGTATCTTATAAGGGTATATGTTAAATTTACTAAATGTGGAATATAAATGTCTTAACACAATAACTAAGAAAATGCTGTGAAGGCTATGTTAACCAATTTGATGAAAATATTTCAAATTGTATACAAAACTAGCACTTTGCACCCCACAATTGCATTAATGTACACAAGTATCTATAAATGCTCCAAATTGTAGCAATAAAATTTATGGAAGAAAAAAAACATGAGTATATAGCATTTTACATTTTCAAATTGGCTGGACCAATGTAAAAATTAGTATCTGAGTGCAGAATTAAAACATTTAATTTTGCTTTGTTCACAATTCCAACATTCACATTTGTATTGTATTTAAGAAGGGATTTTTTAAAACTAACTTAATCTATGTCTTAAATTAAAAAAAAATTAACAGAATAATTTGTTTCAAAAGAAATATTAATGAAAAGATTTATTCTACGAATATATTTGATACTATGTAGAAAGCAGCTGATAGTTATCCACATCCATCAATTATTAAGCAACTGTTTGAATTATAAAATCATATGATTTTTGTTTTGAACAGGTATTCAATTATATGGAATATGCAACATTACCACTTTTTTATCCTCCTGTAAGTTATCTGTTCTTTAATTGTTTACGATAGTTTGCAGTAGCCCTCTTTATCACTGTTTTTTTACTCTTTGTGGTTTCAGTTACCTGCTGTCAATCATTCTCTGAAAATGTTTAATGGAAAATTCCAGAAATAAACCATGCGTTAGATTTAAATTGCATCCCTTTCTGTGTAGTATAGTAAAATCTTGCACCACCCCGCTCAGTCCTGCTGGGACTTAATTCCTGACTTTGTTGAAAGGGTTCACTCCGTCTATACCACCTGCCCTTTAATCACTTAGCTCTCTGGGTATCAGATTGACTATCCCAGTATAGCAGTGCTGTGTTCCAGTAACTTTTATTTTACTTAAAAATGGTTACAAAGCACAACTGCAATGATGTCGGCAATTAGGAATGCCATTAAAAAAAAAAGAAAGAAAGAAAGTATTTCCTTTCTTTACATAAGAATAAAAACCATATGCTGATTTTGCTAAGATCTACAGTCAAAATCTTCTATCCATGAAATTGTGATGGAAAAAGAAATAGTTTTCGTGTTGCACCTGAAACTATAAAAGTTACAACCACAGTGCCTTTGCTAGTGCTTAGTTAGGAAGGAAAAGACTTTAATTTTATGAGTAGAAGAAATGAACAGATGTTACACCAGAAACCACCAAGCCTCTCCAAAACCTTCATCCACAGATCTCCCTGAAAAAAGTGATACCTAGCCATTCACTGCAAGTCAGGGATGGTTATGCAGATTTAGAAGCAGCTTTGGACTGGAATTTGTAAAAATTACTGGAGAGGCCACCTGCTGATGGGGACGCTGCTGCCACCAGAGAGTACAGTACAGTATTTTGAAAGAGAGAGCGTGACCACATTTGTCTAACTCTTATTACCGAATAATTTTGTAACTGTTCGATTTTATTATTCATTTTTGTTGATACTGTGTCTAACTTACAAAACTTTAGCATATGTATATATGTATAGAAAAAATAGTTTGTACAGGGTTTGGTACTATCTGCAATTTCAAGCATCCCCTGGGGGTCCTGGAATGTATCCGCAGTGCTGCCTCCCCAGTCCTGCCCTGGGCCCAGCACACCTGACGGGTCCAACAAGGGCTGCTAGGGTCGTGTCACGCCTCTCCCTCCCCTCCTCCGGGGAAACCTTGTCTTTCTTTTTCTTTTCTTTTCTTTTTTAATATATATATGTTTATTAGGTTTCCATTTTTTGTCTTCACAGAATTAAAAAGGCTTAAAATTTAATAGCAATAACAATGTTTTTAAAATAAGGACTAGAAACAAAAACCATGTAAAGCATGAAGATAAATACATTCAGAA
>CAUYRH010005672.1:0-24328 GCA_963574655.1 Perodicticus potto
TTTCCCCAATTCCTTATTCCCATCTTCTGGAGCTCTGGAGTCACCTGCCATCACTCTTCTCTATTGGAATGAAGAATAGACTCCATCACAGGTCAGTTTCTATTGAGGTGGTGTCCTTATCAATTTTCTCTCTTATCTGTATTCCTCTGTTACTATTCCTTCATGCAACTGTCAACTCTCATCACCTTATATGTAGATTTCTATATCTAACTGACCTGCCTAATTCCAATTTCTCCCCACTGAACTATCCCCTCTCTGCCAGTATCTGAATAATTATCTTCAACCTTTCCTCCTATAAGCTTCCTGCAACTTCGAATCAAAACTTCTCAGTTGGGTTTGTATACTTCTTTATAACTTATCCCAAACATTTAAATTTCCCTGACCGGGCACAGTGGCTCATGCCCGTAATCCCAGCACTCTGTGAGTCTGAAGCAAGTGGATTGCTTGAGCTTAGGAGTTCAAGACGAGCCCAAGCAAGAGCGAGACCCTATCTCTAAAAATACCCAGTCATTGTGGCAGGCACCTGTAGTCCCAGCTACTTGAGAAGCCGGGATAAGAGGATCATTTGAGCCCCAGAGTTGGAGCTATGATGCCACAGCATTCTATTGGGCAAGAAAGAGGAACTCTGTCTCAAATAAATAAATAAATAAATAAATTTCCTCTTATTTTCATAACTGCCAAATATGTTCCCATTAGAGGAATATACATTTTACTAGAGCAGGAAACTTAATTATCTTCTTTGCCACTAATACCTAGAGCAGGTTTTCTCAACGTTAGCAGCATTGCTATGTTGAACCATGTCATTCTTTTCTTTTTTATTTTCAGAAGAAGAGGAGTTGTCCTGTACATTGCAGGGTATTTACTGGCATCTATGACCTCTATCCATTAGATGCCAGTGGCAACCCCACGGGAGACAAATTTAGCCCAGATGAGAACAACTGCCGTACAGCAGTGATTTTCAAGGCATGTGCCAGGCACACCGGTGTGCTGTGAGAGGACCTGAGGTGTGCTGTGAATGTTTTTAAAGATAATTAAATTATTTTCAAAAGAGGTTCAGAGGACTAACCTTAGCTCACATTAGGGGCTTATTTAAAAAACTAAATGTCCAGGACTCTTCCCTGAATATCCTGTTTAAGAAGCTCTAGAATTGAGTCCAGTGCTCTTTTTCTTTAGCAAATATTTCCAATGATTTGTCTAATTAATAAGTTATGGAAGGAACACCGCTCTCGAAGTCAAAACACCAGAGTTCCTTTCCAGGACCACCATATTAACTGAGTGATCACAGAGGACTTAACTTCCAGTTTTTACTTTCACTGTAATTCCTCTTTATTTCCTCACCTAACTTTTCTTTCAAAGACAACAAAAGAGCTATTGACTGAGCAACAGATATGTGTCAGACACGGAGCTTTGTGATCTCCTGTGCTCTTACAACTCTGTAGCATGCTTTTAATTTTTTAGAAAACCCCACCACACTATAGAAGTTGAGAGTCAGAGATAAGAAACAATTGGCCTTCCATCACATAGCTATGATGCAGAAAAAAAGAACTTAACCCTAGAACCTCGATCTCACACACTAATAACGCGACATTTCATTAACTTGTCAGATTCAATCTCACAAAGTGATAACGTGATGTTCCCCTGACTTGTCAGATTCCAGCGCTTCTGTCAAGGGCGTAGTGACTCCCTCCTGCTCCGCGATATCCTCCTATCCCACTCTGACTCTCCAGTCCAGGCTCGCCTATGTCATTTACAATGGCGTGATGTCTGCAAAGCAGGTCATGAGCACCCAGAAGCCAAGGGTCAGTCTTCAAAGTTTTTTTGAGTTCTTGCTGTTGTTGCTATTATTATCTATTTTTATATTATTTTCTTCTCTGAAACCAAACCCAAAGAGGGAAAGAAAGAGAGAGAGAGAGACACCAAGTGAGAGGGAATAAAATAAGGGACAAGATGCACACTCATGGTTTCTCCAAGTATGATCTACAGATCACCAGCAGCAGGTATCAGCTCTCCCGGGACGCACGTCCCAGGCCTGGCCCCACTGATTCTGGTGCAGTAACTCTGCTATTGCAAAAAGAAGCCCAAGTGCTTCTCGGGCACCCTACGATTGCAAATCATAGAAACCTAAAGTCTCTCGATGTTCCTGCCATCCACCTTAGCCTGAATTTTTAAACAGCACAATCTGTGTGTGTCCCACTGAGAGTAAACAAACATTCCACAGGAAGTTTGACTGATTCCTACAACTGCCAACGGAGGAAACTGTCATCTTTTTTTTCTCATTTTCTCATTTTCACTGAAAGAACAGTCCCTAATTAAAACCTCCCCCTGAGCTGACCATGAGTCAGGTTCCATTACCCCCACTCTCTTATTTCCTTTCCTGACTTTGTGAAAGAAATATGAAGAAAGAAAGAGTGAAATTTCACATAAAAATCCATTTCATCTTCAAAAAACTCGTTTCATTCTAAGTAAAAGTCAACTTCCCTATATTGTCTACTTAAATATGCTTCACATTGTAACCAGTTCACCGGACTTACAGTATTCAAAATTAATTATACTATTTTTCTTCCTCTTGTATTTTAGTAGCAATAATTTCATTGTTGTTACCATGACTACCAGAATAGTCTCCTATGATGATGCTCTAGTCCCACACAAATAATTTCAGGTTTACTGCCTTTTAAAAAAAAAAAGCATGAGAACAAACTGTGAATTGAAACTCTCATAAACAGATTTTGAAATGATGTATTCAAGTTGCTGTCTTAGTTTTGGGCACATGCTAAATTAATAAGGAGGAATAGTTTCTTAATAGTTTCCTACTTGATCTATATTATGTTTTAAAATGAGGAAAGTGGATATTGCCACGTACCTTATGTATGTGTGTTTTGGTTTGGCCGGCTTTGGTTTTGATTTTCAATAGCAGGGATAATTTCATCTTCTAGCATTTATACACTCTCCCCACTGATGTGCACATAAGGTGACTGATGGATTTTAGGGCTTTCAATCTACTCTCATTAAATCAGACACTGTGGTGTTTTGGAGATAACATTAGTCTAGTAATAAAAAGTCCCAGATTATGTCCAGTGAGGTCACAACTTGGGGGCCTTTACACATGGATAACCCCTCTGGAACTCATCTTTCCTAAACAAGAGGAGTGCATCAGATCAGAGGCCACAAATTCAAAAGTTGTTCAGGACCTAAGAAAAAGCAAATGTGAAAAGTAAAATGTTCATGTAATTCAATAGGGAATGGTAGGGACTATAAGCAACTGGGTTTTTATCCCAACTCAAATTAAGAATATTTTAAAATACTGTTATAACCAAACCTCTGAAATCCAAACTCAGACTTCAGTCTACTTATGATTCCTGAGCTGGATCGTTTTCAAGGACTTTCTAACTTTAACCATATATTACTCTAAAATAGCAAGTAATGGTAATTGAAACCATCAAAGATAATAATAACAATAGCCAACACATATTTTAGTGCCAGGCTTTTATCTAAAGATTTGATTTACAGTCACTCGTTTTAATCCTCACAACCATTTTAATAATGTAGAATTATTGTCTTTTCCAGAGAAAGAAACTGAGGTAGAAGTTTGAATAACTTGTTCTAGCCAATCCACTTACACTTCTGTATGTAGAAGAATCAAAATAACACCACACAATTGAGCAAATTCAGCTTAATAAATTTCAAAATTGATTAAAATTTAATGTTATAAACTTTAATAAAGAGAAGTAATGAAGGATAAAAGGAATATTTGAAAACTACATTTTATATGGCAACATCATTTAATGTTCTGCTCCATTAAAGGTAATTAATAATCATAGTTATTTTGATGTTTCATATTACTGAAATAGCACTCTGTGTTTAGAGGACTAATATAATTAAAAGATAGAGAGTAAGAACAGGTGCAAAATCTCATAAAAAATGAATTATCTAAAATGTGGATAATTTCTAAAGTTAAAAGAAAAAGCATTTTATCAGTGTCATTTGAAAGTTAATATAGTCATAGAATCAGAATAATAAAGCCAGGGGCAGCACCTGTGGTTCAAAGGGTACAGTGCCGGCCCCATATACAGGGTTCAAACCTGGTCCTGCAACGAAAATATAGCCAGGTGTTGTGGTGGGCACCTGTATTCCCAGCTACTTGGGAAAATCACCTAAGCCCAGGAGTTGGAGGTTGCTGTGAGTTGTGATGTCATAGCACTCTAAAGTGATAAACTGAGGGTGACAAAGTGAGACTCTGTATCAAAAAGAAAAATAAAAAAGAATAATAAAGCCGGAGGAGGTTTTAGTAGCGTTCCTTAATCTATTTGTGGGATATATTATAGTCACAATCTGATCATAGGAACAAATGATTTATTTTCGTCTCAAATACTAAATGAGGACATCATCATTAAAACTGATCATTTGCATGACTGGCCTCAGTTCCAACACATGAAGAGGCTGGATGATATTGGTATCAACATTACAAGAAAAAGCTGGACAGAATTAAAAAGTAATGACTTTTCTGGGTCCATGAAAGAATTGAGGTTGTAGGGGAAATTGCTACCCTAAAACCAGGAGAGATAAATGCAGTGAGAAAGATGTAACTGAGATCTCTTTTTCTGGGACAGAAGTCAGTGAACCTTAAACTGATAGGACTCTTACATGGGAATTTTGATAGACTGCTGGAGCCCAAAAGTGGTCTAGCATGAGAGGAAGAAACCCCAAGGGGCCACTGTCATAGGGAGAACCCTACACTCTCATGGGTTTTACCTCCAACGACTTTAGCAGGTTCTTATGGTGAAGAACCTAGAAAGATTCTCCCCTGGCTCTGGTAGAAGGAGGAGCAGAGTAACCCCTGCGGTGTGCTCAGAGCCCTCACCACACTACAGGCCTGCTCTCTATGGGAAAAGACTTACCAGAGCCTTATCCTTGTCTAGGAAGGGATATTGCTCCCACTCTGGCCTCTCTGTCTGTCTCACCTAATGAGGAAAAACAGGCAATAGGACTGCAAGGAACTAGGTCAGGAACACTGCACGTGGAGAGTGCAAGTGGGTGTGAGGAGAAACTGGAAAGACACTGAAAAAGTCACAGTGTGGAGACAGAGACCTATCAAAGTCTGAGATTTAATCCCAAGAGTACAGAATGTCTCCCTCTCCCACATCTCCCACTACACTCTCTAGACTCCAATATAACAACAAAGGATTGTAACTAAAAAGAGACATAAGGCCCAGATTCTCCCTGAGCATGGTGCT
The DNA here is from genome assembly GCA_963574655.1 of Perodicticus potto. Lineage (NCBI taxonomy): Eukaryota > Metazoa > Chordata > Mammalia > Primates > Lorisidae > Perodicticus > Perodicticus potto. The sequence goes on from CAUYRH010005672.1 coordinate 5,232, forward strand.
TAGGGAATTTCAAAGTCAGAGGAGAGACAAAAATAAAAACACTAGAGCAATTGGATGCCTCTGGCAGCTGGAGCTTCAGCAAACATTAAATAGAGCGTAATTTCTAGCCCAACTAACATAAGTACTCACACTAAAGGCTATTTACCACAACTCCTGTTACCTAATACAATATATTGGCTAACAAAAAACAGAAGCCTGCGAACAAGCAAAAAAAAAAAAAAAAAAGTAGTGTAAAGAGACAAATCAGTCATCATAACCAGGCTCAGGTATGACCACATGTTGAAATTATCACCCAGGGAATTTAAAAATCAATATCTTTACTGTCTTTAGGGCTCTAGTGGAAAAGATAGACAACATATAAGAACAGATGAATAATATAAGTAGAGATAGGAACTTTAATAAGAAACCAAAAACACATAGTGAAACATTGTGTATCATAACTGGACAATGTCTTTGATAGGGTCATCTGTAGACTCAATACAGTCAAGAAAAAAAACAGTGAGGTTGAAGGTACATCAACAGAAACTTCCCAAACTAGACTATAAAGAAGAAAAATAGTATAAAAAACAGCAATAGAAATAACAGACCATCAAAGAACTGCAGAACAATTTTTTAAAGTGTAATATGCCACTTAAATTGGTATACCAGAAGTGGGAGAAATCAATCACAGAGAAGAAATGCTTGAAATTTCTGAAATATCTTAGAACGTTCCAAAATTAATTAATGGCAGACATAGATCAGATCCTGGAAACTCAAAAAATACCAAAAAGCATAAAGACTAAAAACAAAAACAAAACCCCACACCTAGGAATATCATATTCAAACTATCTGAAATGGTTGCATATAGGAATATTTGCATTAACCTAAATACAAAGATAAAATCTGAAAGAAGGCAGAGTGCATGATTTGGAGTGGGGAGAAGTTAGGCAAGTGACAGCTTAACTGTCGAGGACAGATATAAGAATTGTAGTGAATTTTTCATCAAACACCACCTACACAGGAAGAAAGTGGAATTAATAACTTAAAATGTTGAAATAAGTAAAACCAACCAACTTAGAATTCTACATGCAGTGAAATTAACCTTCAAAAGTGAAGAAGGATATTAAAGTCATCTCAGATGAACAAAACTATTGCCAGGGCACCTTTCCTGCAAGAAATCATAAAAGATGATCTTCAGACAGAAGTGAAGTAATGCATGTTAGAAGCATGAGTCTACATAAATAAAGGAAGAATATTGGCGAAGAAATAACTGAAAATAAAATAAAATACTTCATTTCCATATACTATATTGTTATAAAAATTAACTTTAAACCAATAACAGTAACAATATAATGTGTGATTATAGTATGTGGATAAGTAAGATAAATGACAAAAATATCGTGGGGGGGCGGAGGCAAGATGGCCGACTGGAGCCGGCTTTCCACAGAAGCTCCAGTCCAGAAGGAGAGTTAAAGGACAGAAGTTTAGCAAGAAAGCCAATGTTTCGGATCTGAGCCAAGAGAGAAGGTTGAAGAACGCACATCAACTCTGCTAAGGCAAGCTGCCACCAAAGGATACAAACAAAAGGTACAAAATCCATCGCCAAGCAGATGGCAGCCCCCTCCCCCATGAGAATGGCTCGCAGTATACGCCATACAAACAAGCTAGCAGAGTACAAACATCCTCCCATTTTATCCCACGGGAGAGACCCTCTAAAAAACCGGACCTCCTTCCCCTACTAGGGTGCCATGGCACTCTCCTGCCAGGCATAAAACTATATAAAACTGTATATATTCTCTACCTGCAATTTTGAACTCCCCACACTCCCCTCCACTCTCAACCTGAGGTCTGGAAGCCTATCCCTCATGGGGTCCAGATTCTTGGGCATTTTCTCAAGGGGTGTGGACAGGGCATGGGCTGTTGCTGATCTGTGCTGATTCTCGGCATGAGACTAAGGAGAAGACGGCCAACTTGGATTCAGTCAAAAAGCCACACTCAAGGATCCAGAAGGCTATTTGTGGCCCCAAGGCTGCGGGTTCCTCACCTCCGTCTGAGTTATCATATCTAAAGGTACATGGTGTCCATTTACTAATATTAATTTTGATCACTTTATAATGGTGGTGTCTAATTTCTCTACTATGCAGTCATTTTTCCCATTTTGGTTAATAAATAATTTGTGGGGAGATGCATCGTGACTGTGTAAATCCTCCTGGTCCTCCTCATACTCCTAAACCCAAGATAGTATCTATTTATTATTTTGCCTAAATCAATTTTTAGAATGATATTCTCAAAATAATGACTTTTTCCTATAGTTATTTATCAGCAACTTTCTGTGAAGAAGGTGCTTTGATTCTACTTTGTTTATGAGTCTATTTGTCTATTTATTGATTCTTAATATGTAGACTAGTGGATTCTTATTTACCAAGTCAAAACCCATCACCATCCTCAATTATTTTAATGCACCAAATGCTCTAGGTAGGAGCTTCTTAAAAGTGATTCTGGTGTCTTTCTGACCTTCCTCATCATTTTTTGAGCACCTCCGTACCTTTGATCACAAGGTGTTATAGGCTCACCTGGTTCCTTCACTGCTCAGCCCTACAACCAGCCACTTGCCTTTGGCACATTTTGATGCAGAATGGTATTAGGAAGCCAAAATCTGGGTGACAGGTTTTCTCATTGCTATTATTGTGTCATTACTTGGAGGTCCTTTCAGTGAACAAAGCTAATTATAACAATGGAGAGATCTTAGTTATAATTTAGCATTTATTTGTCTCGTTTAGTTAAAGTGAAACTCATACTATTTTCTCTTTCCTAGTAATGCAGAGGAAGTGGGACATGTTTTATTTTTTCTCCTTGTTGATCTTGTGTTTAACTGAGGGAATGTATAGAGTGATTCAGATTCAGAAAGCCATTATCCTTGTGCTGATCAGAATCTCTGAGATCCTGGGAATTTTAGTATCTTCCTTATCCAGGCCTCTCTCTGTGTCTAGGATAATTAAAATTTAAGTGGAGGCTGGACACAGTGGCTCATGCCTGTAATTCCACTACTCTGGGAGACTGAGGCAGGTGGATTGCCTGAGCTCAGGAGTTTGAGTCCAGCCTGAGCAAGAGCGAGACCTCTACTCTAAAATTAACCTGGTGTTGTGGCAAGTGCCTGTAGTCCCAGTTACTCAGGAGGCTGAGGCAAGAAGAACTCTTGAGCCCAAGAGTTTGAGGTTGCTGTGAGCTAAAATGCCACAGCACTCTACCAAGGCAACAAAGTGAGACTCTGTTTCATATATATATATATATATGTACAAAATTTAAGTGGAGACGTTCAGTGAATTAATGAACACGCTGATGAAAGGTTTGGTAATAAAAAATACATACTCTCCCTTCCAGCAATGATTCACCCTAATAGAGTGTGCATGCTTTCAGGTTACAGAAGGGAATTTGAGAGGAAAAAAGAAACAAGAACTGCCCTCTGAAAAAGGAGACTGATAGGAGTGTGGCCTCTGTCATTTGCTTTAATTCATTGCTGTCAGAGGTTACTTATGGTTTCCAATGCATTTGATAGCTCATATGAAATCCTTGGCATTTATGAAAGTCTAATCTGATTTTATTGCTGAAAATAGAAATACCTGGATGAGAAAAAAGTGCATCCTGTTTCCTCTGGTATTGACGGCACAAATGAGATCTTTGTGTTTCATTCCAATGAGACAGTGGCTTTCATTAATCTCACCCTCACAGCTGACGAATGGAAATTGTTTTTGTCTTGCTAGCTAGATTGCTCCTACAGAGTAATTAATCCCAAATGGAGGGCTGGAAAAACTGCCAGTGAAAATGTCATCTACCTGTAGCTCTTTTGAGACTCACCAGCGAGGGCTTCGCTGGCAGCAGCTCCTGGCTTTTTATGATGACTCTCCCTCACATAGGGAGAGTAACAAATAGAGCCACTGACACTGTTTTAATTAAATAGTCTCTGAAACAGGTGGCCGGTCAGGATGGAGGTACAGAGGGCTCCTTAGAGTTTCTGAAATATGAATTTTTTAGGGTCAAGGGATTTCACTGTAAAAGAAACTGCTCTGGCTTCTTACCATGGTATTTCTGGGGGAAATATGATCGATATGATCAGCTTAGGTTATTAAGCAAAAACCATTATCTTGCAATTAGGAAATAAGATAGGAAACAGAACCATCAGAACCAAAGTGCTAAGAGGGAAGGAAGGTCCATGAACTGTTCCTTTAACATTTAGTTTTTTTGTACTACAAGATCTCATATAAAACCTAACTCGTAAATAGGCATTTTAAGATTACAGCACAAGCAACACTTACTTAGATCTTGGGAACACTTTTATATGCCCATAATATTTCTCCAAAACGTGTCCTGGTGGTTATTGTTCTTGCCACACCCGTCTCATCACCAGGAAGGATCTAGAACTATGATTTGCATCGTGTTTGCTCTGAGCTTTGTTGTTAATAACCACACAGCTATTCTAGTTCTAACAAAGTTTTATTTTTTTCCTTGGAGAACTAAAGTTTCCAGAAAGAGGCAGGAGCTTGTTTCAAGTCTCAACAAGCCAGCTGAGCACGAGCAGCATCAGCGCCGCCTGGAGTTTGTTAGGAACAGAATTCTTGGCTTCACCAGACCTACAGAATCAGAATCTGCATTTTAACCTATTAACCTGGGTGATCCCTTAGCAAATTAAAGGGTAAAGAGCACTGCTTGAGAGGACCAGCCCTTTCCACTGTCATCTTAGTCCATTTTGTGCTGATCAGAACATGTGAGACTGAGAAGTCTGTAAAGAACAGAAATTTATTTGTCATGGTTTGGGGGCTGAGAAGTCCAAGATCCAGGCAGTGGCAGGCTTGGTGGCTGCTGGGGTTTGGTCTCTGTTTCTAAGACACGCCTCCCCCATAAAGAAGGCACAGGACAGAAGAGAGGGACAGAAGAGTGGGGGGAGAACAACCCACTCCCCATATATAGCATATCGCAGCATTCATTCATTTCTGGGGGTGGTGCACTATGACCCGAACATTTCCTATGAAGCCCACGTCCCTACACTATTGTTCTGATAATTTACTTTCCATAACTTGAGCCTGGGAGGGGACAGACATCCACGCAGTGGCATTTGGCTCCCTGGTATGCCCTGATTTTTTTTTTTCCTCTATCTGTTCCAGCTCCATTTTCTTTCCTGCTGTGGCCGAAGCCTATCTTTGTGAACACCCACTGCTTCTGCTGAACCTGGGCACTGCCCCCGCCAGTGCTCGTGTGGCCTGGGAGGAGGCTTTTTGTGTTCTGCCTTGAGGAACGGAGGGCAGCACCAAGAATAGTTGTTCCCACCTCTGCTGCCTCCCATTATCTTTGTAACAAAGTCTTGTGTTTTGACCATTTCTCATTCTCCATGTGTATGAATTCTTCCTCCACAGACATCTCAGTTTACTCACATGAATAAAGCTCTAGACTATTCTTTCTTTTTGCTCTTTCCTACATGCTCCATCCTAAAGTGAACCTGTCTTAGACTCAAGCCGGGAGCTCTTCTTGCTGGTATATTAATAATAGCTAGTGTAGCACGCTGGGTTAAAAGATAACCTGTATTAGTTGCTAAGATTTTAAAGCCAGCAGAGTTGACATGGAATCTGGCTTAGCAGAATCTATTGACAAAATCAGACAACATGGCAAACCTGAGCCCACATTTCCTCATGTCACATCGGTTAGAGCTGTGCAGTGGCTGGCCTGTCAGACAGGGTCATGTTTTCCAGCGCTGGTGGTTCCTCCTCCTCTTTATTATTCCCCTAACTCTTAGACCAAGAGACTCAGTAGGCGTCCTCATGTTTACTCTGTGGTTGTCTTATCTGGCCCCGTGTCTCATGTTGACAATGCTTGCTTCTTTCCTGTGGGTATTTGAATTTGAGGCCTTGGGACAGCATCTTCATCTATCTTCTTGCATGGAGTTCTGTCTTTTTAAAGTGTCATTTAAAAGCCATTTGCTTTTCTTTCCATTTTATAATGTGTGCTATAAAATGTCATTCTTTTCCTGGGTAAATCTGGGGTGTTGTGATTCCAAACATAGAAAGATTGGAACTTTTCATATCAGTGCCTTATAGCTGTGGCCTCAGTGGAATGAGGAAGAGACATGTTTGGCTGATACAGAAACCCACCAGGACCAAGTTTCCTTGTTTTCATTTGACACCTTAGAACATGCAGTGTTCTCCACTGTGTCAGTGGGTACAAGGCCATTTCCAAGAATTTACCACATATTGGGGTGGGGGGCAATTCTCAGAAGTCCTCCTTTATTTTATATCTAGAGATTAAAATTTTAATTTCTAGAGATGTAAACTTTTACAATGGTTCTTCATTGATATTATTGATTTAGAAATCTATTAGTTGACCTCTATATCCCTGCTGTGTGGTTGGCTGGGAAATGGGGAATGTAGAGCTATGTGTCATATGAAAAGTTCTATGTATGTTTTCTGCACACCTGCAGAGTTTCTGCTCTGGACAAAGCATCATGGCCTTTGTGGCACAAGAGAATGGGCCTGAGAACTCCCAGAGGGGAGCAGTAATTCACGCTGTTATCTGAGGAAAAGACGGGGCACAGGTACTGCTGAGAGCAGAGCCTCATTGGCATCACTGGAAGACAGAGTTTATTGAAGGGCAAGAGGCATACAGATGAGCGACTTCTAGAACTGACTGCCCAACTTGAGTCAGCAATTGGCAAGATGAGGGAGGTGAGGAGGGGCATGAGCCCTGAGTATAGACAGGGAGTATGTTCCAGCAAGCAGTTTCCTCAACCTTAGAGAACTTTCTAGTAGTTCTCGTGATGGGCATGCTCATTCAGCCAAGAAGACTTTATTTTACAACATATGGTGAATTGAGGTGAAAATAAATTTGCTATCTCTGCCACCACATTTGTGTACACATCAGAAAAATAGTGTTTGAAGCCACAAATGAAATTATGATATACAGAGGGTGCCAGGAAAACAAATACATCTTTTAAGAAAGAAAAAGTTGTGTTAAAATTGTAATACTCAAGGATGGCGCCTGTGGCTCAAAGGAGTAGGGTGCTGGCCCCATATGCCGGAGGTGCCGGGTTCAAACCCAGCCTCAGCCAAAACTGAAAAAAAAGAAAAAAGAAAAAATTGTAATACTCAATATATGCCAATAATATTTGTTATCTTGCATATTGTAATACTCAAGTCACATTTGACTTTGCAATTACAAGAGATATAAGATACAATATGCAAGGTAACAAATATTATTGGTATGTACTGAGTATTACAATTTTAATACAGTTTTTTCCTCTCTTAAAATGCATATAAATGGGTGGGTGCAGTGACTAATGCCTGTAGTATTAGCAGTCTGGGAAGCTGAGGCAGGTGTATTGCTTGAGCTCGGGAGTTTGAGACCATCCTGAGCAAGAGCAAGACCCCATCTCTACTAAAAATAGAAAAAATTAGCTGAACATTGTAGTTGGCACCCATAGTCCCGGCTACTTGGGAGGTTGAGGCAAGAGGATCGCTTGAGCCCAGGAGTTTGAGGTTGTTGGGAGCTATGACACCATAGTACTCTCTACTGAGGGTGACAGAGTGAGACTCTGTCTAAAAAAAAAGTGTGTATATGTTTTTGGCACCCTCTATATATGAGGAAATATGTGTGCATTCTAGTGTGTCACCTAGAAATAGCAAATGCATGGTGCCACTATAGTGCGTGGTAGACTTGCCTACAGGAGCTGGGAGCTTAGAGAATGTGTTAACATGGAGTGCACAGAGCACCTGTTGGGGGCACAGAGATTCGACCTCACATCTCTGCTCTGGGCACTGTAGGTCAGCGAATCTTTCTCTCCTAACACACTTGATAAATCCTACAGGGAAATACTGTTTTCCCACCTAATAAATTATTTATTTTTTTGGAAATCAAATGTGTTTCACTCTTCTACCATGTCCTACACTTCTTCCATTTCTTACACTAATGCTGATTAAACTCTTATTATAATGCACTTAATAGTTTTTCCCACGGTTTTTTTCCTTTGATCTTCTTTAGTAAGTAGAGGCCAAAAATTACTGTCTTTGCTATAGGGCTATCATCCCAGTTGGCAATAACTTCCTTTTGAATTGCTATCCCAGAAAACAGATGTCAATGAGCTCTCCACTTGGGCTTCATTTGTATCTACCCTCATCTTTACTCTGCTATGGTCTGAATGTTTGGGTCCCTCCAAAATTCGTATGTTTGAAATCTTACCCTCCAAAATGATAGTATGAAAAAATAGGGACTTTGGGAGGTGATTGGATCCTGAGGGTGGAGCCCTCTTGAATAGCATTGGTGCCTTTGTAAAAGAGGCCCCAGGATTTGCCTCACCTACCAATCTGTTGGTGCCTTGGATTTGGACTTCCCAGCCTCTAGAACTGTCAGATATAAGTTTTTTTTGTTTATCAGCCACCCAATTCATGGCATTTTGTTATAATAGCCCAAATAGACTAAGACATATCTACATCTACATTTTCCTTTTTTTCCCAAGGACCTTCTAAATTTGGGAATCCAGAACTGTATCATACATGCTTTTGGTTACTAAAGATCCAACTTTTGGAAACACCATGATTGAGAACAGTGGGTAGTTTTCTGGCTACAATTGATGGAGGGCAGGTGGGGGTCACCCTGTATCTAGGAGATACTGCAATTTCACACATGCACGTATATATTCAATCCATCTCTAAAAAGGCTTATTGAGTAGTGTGAATTAGGTAAGCTTCCAAAAATAAGTGGTTTTTTCTATGTCACTATCTTTAAACATGTTGTTTCAGCCAATCTCTTTTTAAATGCTCATCTATATCTCAGACAAATACTAGGATGATATAAGACTTTCCTACTTCTACAACATTCATTCCCGAATGATATTCCTTCCTCTATTGCTGATTTGACTTAAGGCTGAAAGGACATGGAGAGAGGAGGGTCTGAGGTCTCATCTTCTCCTAGAATACACCATCTGCCTTTGGATTTCCCGCCTCATCCTTCTCCCCTTCCTTGGTCCCCATGCCTGGGTTGTAGGAAGGAAAAAAGTGATGGAAACTGACATTGTTTCTCCTTTATCTCTCGGCTGACACTGTTTGCCTGCCACAGATGCCTCTCTGCTGGCTGGCTTAACATCTGTGAGGCCTGAGGCATGAGGACGCATGAAGACCTAGATTCCTTCTGTCTAAATATTAAGAAGTTATATATCAAGCTAACAAAGTATTCAGTAAGCAATATTCTTCACTTTTATCTCTTTTAGTGATTTTTATTTCAAAATATTAAAGGGGTATAAGTGTTTTAGTTACATATTTGAATTGTAAAATTCTAAATTCAGGACTTTTAAGTGTATAGATAAGTATTTATAATGACCTGCAATGTCGGTTGGAGTTTAGAGTCAGCAAACTCCTTGGAATTTTGTATGTTACATGGTGGCACATTATGGACTATCCCTGTCCCTACATCCTTCCCCATCTGTGGCCCAAGAAAGGTGCCTCCTATCCTTATCTCTCCACTCCTGAGTGGGTCTCACGCTGACAGTAGCCTCCTACACGTGTGTGTGGTTGCTCCAGCCAACAAGTTCAAGCGCTGTCTTATCTACTGACAACCCTCAGCCACTACTCGGGCCTGGAGGTTGTGTTTGCTTCTCAGGAGAATGGAAGGAGGGAGGGAAGAAGTCCATGCTTGAGACCGTTTGGAGAGGGACTTTGTAGTGCAGAGCGCCGAGAACATGATATAGAAGAGAGTGCAGGCTTCAGACCTTGTCCCCTCACCTTGTAGGAGGACAGGGCCTGAGTTCTCGGGGACAGGAGTCCCTAACCTTTTTAGTACCAGGGGCCAAAAGTGTTGGGGAGTAGCTGGGTGTAAATCCAGATGATACTACCTTGCTCACTGGCATGCTGCTCACCTCCTGCTGTGTGGCCCAGCTCCTAAGTTTCATAAAAGACAATTTTCCCATGATGGTGGTGGGAGGGGGGTGGGAGGGGTGGTGGCAGGGGGGTGTTGAGGGAGCAGAGCTCTGAGGCCCGGCTCCTAAATGCCATGGCAAGGGGGTTAGGGACTGCAGCCTAGAGTGCAGGTAACGGCAGCGCCCTTCTCACCTGGTTCTATGGGGCCGGGCCAGTGGCATGAGTGAGTTTTTAGGTGTCCCACTAAATGGCTTCCAAATGTGGGAAGCCCAGTCCACCGTGCTACCCCTTAGCATCCCTCCTAGCTTCTATGCCAGATATGCCTTTCATGACTTCTTGCTGTGGGAGTTGTCCCTCCTAGAGCCCAGTCTGCTGGATGCAGCACTGGGAAGACGCTCGCTGGTGCTCGCTTCCTCCAGACACTCTGCAGCTTCGTGGTACAGAACAGCCAAACTGCAGGCTGCCCCGCTCTGCGGGTTTCACCCTGCCAGCTGTCTGTGTGCCTGTCTACAATATCCACGGAGGCCGAGTTGGGCCATGGCTGCATAAATGAACACCTGACTCCAAACTAGCTGCTACTCTACTTTGTTACAGACACCTCTCAATCTTGAGGAATGATTCTCTTGTACATCTGGCTTGACTCAGGAGAAAAGTTACCCTGCTCACCTCTCCACGGACAGGGAGAAGTGGATAAGCGACAGTTTTCTTTTTCTAAGCTAACAACTGCCCACTCTAATGGTCTTCTGCTCCCCTTATTTTCTGCTGATGTAAGGTGGGGACTGGAAGGTAGTTGACCTCATTTATTTGTTTCTTAATAAACCCAGGAGTGGCTGTTGGCTCACAATTATTAGGTAACATACGCTCTTGTGCTCTCAATTTAATATCTCAGCAGTCCATTCCAGGGCTAATAAAATCTCTCAATGTCCTAATATGCATGCAAATAAAATATATCTTCTGTTAGAAAAGACAACTTTGCCAATTCACACAAAAAAAGGACTATTTAGTCAAATGTTTGTTTACTCTGATCTTCACTTTTTTGTATAAAAATGTTCCTTCATCTTACAGTTATACAAATAGCATAGTTTTCAGCTTCAAAATGTGCTCTGGGCCACATGCAAGTTACCAATTTAATTCTTTTTCTTTCTGGCTTCACCCCGTGCTTCTGTACCTCCATCTGTCACCAGGCGAGGAGAAGCAACACACAGAATTCTCACACAAATTAAGTTCTCAAAATCTTCAAAGATGTTTCATCGTGTCTTTTTTTCTTTTCTTCAGAGACACGCGTAATAAACATGACTGACTGATCAAGCATCACTTCATGGGTAGCAGCGAAGGTGATGCAGATTCTGGGGGGTACCTTCATCCCATGCTCCGCACTTGGGGAATGTTTCAGAATGCCAGTGAGTAGCACAAAGTGATTATCAGACAACCTTGAATTTCCTCTACTTTATGTTAACACTTTAACTGCCATGTGAGTTGTGTTTAAACTTAAGCTAGTTTTGAGCCCTAGGCCTCTTGAAACACATATAACTCACATGTCCCTTGACCTATTTTGACCTACTAAAACACCAGGACTCAAGGAAAATTTCTTTTTGTCTAGTGTGGCAGTCAATGTGTTAAAAGGTAAACCACTCACTAACGTCATTGGTCTCATCGGTAATGAATTTCCTGCCACAAATTGCACAACTGATTGTGATACGAAAGCTGACAGAATTCCCTGGCTGATCTAAAGTAGAAAAAGCAACATACCGCAAGATGCTCTAATGAAGAGAGAGGATCTTATTCCTGAGAGGAATCCTAATTTATGGTAGGCGTTTGATAAAAGAATCAGGTCGCGCTCATTAACTGTTGGGGTATTTTTACACAGTCATGGTACTTCTATAAATATTTATGTGAAACAAAGTGAAAATTATATAATAAATTCTGTGTGCATGGGGCGTGTGTGTAACGTACTGAGAATGATGATTCATGATTTTTACCTATATCATCACATGTAATCCTCAAAGCAACTCTGAGGAAGAGGTAAAGCTAATCTCATGTTAAGATGAGAAGGCAGAAGCTCAACATGTATATAATCTGCCTAAGAAATGAAACTGTGAGGCAACTCAGGCCCTTCTAGACCCAAAGCCAATTCTCCCAAACATCACTTCCTTCTTCCCCTTTCTTCCTTTTTTACTTATTTCCTTTATTTAGCAAAAATACATGGCACACCGGTTATGTCTTCCTAGGTGCAGGGACAATCCAATGCTCCTGCCATTGGATGCAAAATGTGAAGCTACAGATCCAAACCCTGAAGAAGCCTCATCTTTGTTTTACTCAAGGAATGGAAAATAATTCAATTACAGAATAAAATTAAAGGCATTTTATAAAATCCATTAGGACACTGGAAATCACAACAGACCAATTAAGAAAATTCTGCTAAATTCAATAGGCGGGTCATTTTTTCCCTAGCAACTTGATTATCATTGTCATTAATTTCAGAAATTTCCCTAGTGACCTTCCTTGATGACCTTCTCAAATGATTTCCTCAGATATAACTGTCTTCAACAAAAACATGTTGAATCCATGCCTATAGGGACTTAACTATTTCCTTTTCACAGTTACAAATGAAACAGCATCAACTTTTTAATTGTGATCGAAGATGTTTGTAATCATTCATCAGAAGTTCCATCTCCAAATAGCATGTTGGCTTTCAATAGTTTTCTTCTTTCCATTTCTCCTGGATTTCCGGATTCCCCACCCATTCATTCATTCCATTTATGCATATTGGGCATCTGCTATGTTTTGTAACATAGCCTTCAGGACTACCAGTGCAAGACTGATTATAGACTGTAGGCACTGAAATTTATGGAAGACAAGTAGTAGGACAAATCATCATCCAAATAATTATTATTATTATCCTGAGATCTTTTATTTGTCTCTGGCATATACCAACATTGACATTATTCAGAAGTGAATGGGACCTTTAAAGAGCATTTGTTAATTCTCAACCATACAGTAGGATGGCCTAGTTTAATATCTAAGAGAAAGGTAGACCAGCTGGTGTGTTTACACCAGGACTCTGCTGAATTTCCCAGGCTTTAGGGTTTCACATGAGCATATGGTGCAGCATACTGTTTCAGTACACTAGGTATAGGGTTGTCTTGCTAGAATCTGACTACTGTCACTAAAATATCCAAGGAAAAGGAAATATGGGAGACAAATGCTAGAGACGATGGTACCAAAACTTAGTTTATGAGGCCAAATTCAACAAGAAGTCACTCTACATCCCCTTCTAGTGATCTCAGAAAAATTCCTGCGATTTCTTCTTCCAGGTTCTTTACCTCTTCTCTGGGAGAGGCAGGTAAATGTTTTTCTTCACATATACATGTTAAACAATAGCAACAGCCTAAGAAAATTTGGATCCTTGCTTGGATTAAAGGTTTCAAAGAAGGGAGGATTACAAGCAAACAGAAAAGGAGTCACATCTACTAGGGTCTTTGGAAAGCTTTGGAGACCTAAGACAAATCTGCTTTGAAATTCAAGAGACAGGAAATAGAGTAGAAGTGTGGGGAGTAAGGAAGTGAGAGGGGAGTTTTTCCTTAAAGGGTAAATGCTTGTTATTAGGTCAAGTTTCTGGATAAGGATTTGAGTATAGGTAATGCATTTAAGAAGTCATCTCAGGAAGCCCTAAGTAAGAGAGTTGGAATTGAGCAGAGAAAGGAAGGAACCAATAGAGTATTTTATTGACCAAGTTACTGTTGTAGACAACTGGAACTCAATCCTCCAACATAGAACACACTTCCAAGGGGCAAAGAATGGGGGGTATTCACCTTTCAGCTCTCATCTAACTGAGAGCTGCTCCAAGAGGGCATTAAGTCTTCCAAGCTTCTGGCTCAGAGCCCACAGGTGGAGAGTTTAGAGGCACGTGCTGTAGGACTAGTGGTGTGCCCTGGCTCTGTGTGCATGATCAGGTGTGGGGGGAGCCCATATTTTTAGAGCACATTTGGAGAAATTGTCCTGCAGAGGCTTCCTAGCTTGTCATTAAACACATTCTCATACTAAGGCTCCACACTCAGTAGATGACATCAGATATAAGGTCTGCAGATATTCAAGAAGCTTCGTTCTTTACATCTTCATTTCCTCCTGAGAAAGATGTCAGTGACAATAATCTTCTGCTTCCCCAGAGGGAGGTCCGGTTGGCAGGCACTAAACATAACATTTATACCAGTAACTGCATTACTCTGTTCTGTGTTTTTAATGGAATGTTAAGTCCTTTTGTAGAAAGAGTCAGAGGAGAGGTTCAGGAAAAGAGTTTGTTACACCAACAGGTGCTAGAGAAAGGAGACACTGCTGCTACACGGGTCCACATGGAAACACAGCAAAGTGCTCAGGAAGAAGACAGGAACAACAGGAGAGATTGAGCTACAGCCTTTACCAGTGTTTCCACAGGAAAGGCAAGCCAGGGCAGGGCAAACAGTTCAGGAGTGGCTATTTCGAGGGCTCTAAGTTATAGGGGTATCCCTAGTTTTCTAGTCCCTGGCCCAGGAATGATGGCAGCAGAGAACTATTGCCTTCTAGGGTGTGGAAGCCAGAGAGAGGAGGTGCGCCTCTGGGTTGTTAGTTTGCATGCATGTCCAAGGCATGCTGGGCTGAGTCCTATGCGATCTCTAAAGAATTGACTACCCTCAGGAGGACTGTCTCTCCCCAGCCAGAAATATTTTGCTTTCTTTAAAAGACATGAAAATGACAGAATATCCTGACAAAGAAAAAATATATGATATCCTCTGAAAGTCTAGATATTACCGTATTTGTCTACAAAAATTGCTTACCTGGACTTAACATCTGGGTTCTGAAAATAATTTCTTACTTTGCCTCCAGCAGCCTCTTTCATTCTGCTGTGCATAGGTTGCATAATTATGACCAGCCATGTGTATCAGACAAAGTCATTCACTTTGCAACTGTCAAATGATAACCTGTGTGAGCAAAAGCCGTCATTTGTGTGTTGGATGGTGAGGCCTTAAGTGGACCCACCCCAATGGGCAAACGTCCCCAGGAGATGTGCACAGGGTCTTGAATAAGCCTTCATGGTGCACTGAGAAGACTTTAAAGAGGAGAGCACTTTCCACGGGCCACATTTAGCCTCAGCATCTGGACCTTTGGCAATGGTGATGCCATGGAGACTTCTAGAAGAAACTTTGTCATCAGACAGGCGAGAGAAGGATGGAGCAGGAGGGGAGAAATGCACAGGCTCAAAGCATCTGCTGGTCTGCTGAGAGACCCCAACTCATTAGTACATGTGCATAAGCTTACAAACTGCTTGGGGCAGATTTGGAGTTTGAGTATGGATTTGGAGGGGAGGTGGGTAGGGGTGAGGAGGTGGATGGCTGGGAAATGCTGTTTCTTATAGTAACACAAGGGTAGGCTGTCTGGGCAGCTCTGACTCCTTCTCCATTACATGGTCCCATTTTAATACAATATTAAATAAACTGACTCAAGGTCCCCATCTGATGGGTGGGAGGGACCCAGCCTTCCTCAAAATAATCCTCAATGCATCAGTAATATTAGTAGTCAAAACACTGCCACCAATAAGATGATTCCAAGGACTTTTATACCCTCTGTTCATATATTATCTCACAAATTCGCACAGTAACTCTTTGAACTAGTTCTATTATTATTTCCATTTTAGGAAACTGGAGTATAAAGTGGTCACATTCTCATCTAAGACCATATTGTTAGTAGAGGGCAAGACTGAGCTAAGAACCTGAACAGTCTCAAGAGCCTTGACCTCTATGCTCCACCTTTTGGCTTTCAGTGAATTCTCTCTGTCCCCTCTGTACCTCATTTCTATTTATCACATCTGTGCTTGGCCTCCCACTAGCCATCAGTCTTCCACATTTCTTCGTTCCCTCAAAATGTCATGAGCAGCATAAGGCTCTTGAGTGGGAAAGATTGTTACAAAGGTTCAGAGACCTAGAGAAAGGTCTAAAATGTGTTATTTGACACCACTGTGCTAAAAACCCATCACTGTTCTTTATCATGGGGAATTGCAGACCATTTCCTTGTCTGAGTCAGGCCTTTTCTTTCTTTAATTCTTCCTTATGAGTTTCTAACTTTTATTCTAACCCAAGCAAGGGGCCAGTCTTTGCATATCTGGAAGTTTTTTTAGATATGTTAATTTTAAGATATTAATTTGTTTATATGCAAATTTGGTGTGTTTTCAATCTTTCCTCCTCCATCTATATCAATCTGGAGCCTCTGGATTATAGTGTTAATATTGACTCATTGATTAAATATTGAGAATAATGGGTAAAATAGAGATTCATGTATATAAAATACTGGTTTCCTCAAATTGGGACATAGTGGAGTCAGTGAGGTCTGGGTTACAATTTTAATTCCTCTATTTGTTAGCCACTAGAATTCTAGTGCTAAAGAGATGGTTGGGAAAAATAAAACCTGGGTGGCTCACAGAACATATTTTGAGAAATATTGATTGAAGTAATGAACACTGTGCCACGAGTGGTAAAGTAAGCGTCATAGATAGAAACAGGGAAGAAGAGAGGGAAGAAAAGACAGAGCCTGGTGAAATCAGGAAAGGCTTTGTGAAATAAGCAGGATGTAAGCTAGGATTTGACAGATGATTAGAATTTGGAGAGGTGGGAAAAAAGGAGGCATTTCAGTTAGGTAAGCATAGACCCTTAAACAAATTTTAGAAATGAAACACAGATCCAGATACAGAGAGGAGCTCTACATGGGTGGAGGTTCGTGATGGGCTGGCATTAAAGGAAGGACAGATAAGCTGTAGAGTAGAGGGGTGTGAATGCTGATGGAAGCATCTGGCATGATTAAGAAGAGCATTTTAATCTAAGTGGGAATGATTTCAATTTAACTTCATTCAATACAATACTGGCTGTGGGTTTGCTGTAGATGGGCTCTATTAGTTTAAGAAATGTCCCTTCTATACCAATGGAACACCTTGGTGAAAAAGTGATTTATGTATTTTCTTACTCATTACTTAAAATACCCATTTTTCCAGGCAAAATGCTCAGTTCTGCGAATACAGAATGGCCAACTTGTTACTGTTTAAATTTTCAAGGAAGTTACCCTCTGTAGCACTGAAGTGGCCTCAGGGCCATTGGGGATAGTTTTTAAACTACAGCTTTTCTGGTCCTATCATGTTAAAATCTTTGGAACAATGGTTATACTTAATAAGACTAGCAAGTGAATTTTTTGCATTTAATAATAGTGTGGGAAATTTTTGTTGTATCATCCGAGCTATAGTAGAACAACATTTCTCAGAATTCCCTTCTCTGAATGGTTCCTGCTTCACTTGGACACATTTTGGTTAAAATTTGAAGTAAAGACGGTAGCATCACGCATCTTATATTCACTCTTGGACGATCAAAACAGTTGGGCCTACAGAATCTCTGCTTTTTGCTAAATTTCTTCCTTCTCTGACTTCTGGGCCAGGTGTATATTTTGCTCTATGATAAAGAGACCCAAGAAGCTTCTTTTATGGAATGCTCTCAACATTAAAAGTGAAGCTTTTGAAATGATGAGAAACCCAGATGTTTCTGTTCAACTTTGAAGTTTTCCGCTGTTCTTGTTTCCACCACCTCATGCACATATTCTCTTCTAGGACATTCTCTTCCTTAACGTCATTAGGTACTTATACCAAATTTAACAACAGCAGTTTTACATAGACCGTGTAACCAGATTTCGTGTGGCACATTGTCAAATTCCTATAATAAATTTTGTATGCATTAGTATATGTGTGTATCCAATATGCCTATAGGTTATTGACATGTGTGGATGTATACAATATACATATAGGTTTATTGACATGTGTGCATGTATACACACACAGATATGGCTACAAATGTGAATATATACATATATATACATCCATCTATATATGCAGTGACAGACATCCATGCATATGTGCAGTGATAGATATACAGATTGTCATGAACTGCCCAATGATGTTCTGGTCAACAGTAGACCACATAAATGGCAATGGTCCCAGGAGACAGTAAAACAGCATTTGTAATGTTCCTTCTGATGCAGGACAAGGTGGCCCTCCAACCGCCGCCTTGTCCCTGGTGGTGCTGATGCTGTGGCGGATGGGGGAACCAGCTTGCCAGAAGGGCCGGACCCCTGTGCGAACACACTGGCACCTTGCTGTCTCCTTCCTGTGCTCTTCTGGCTAGTACATTCCACGGATGGCCTTGTTGTCTCCTCCTCGTGCACATCTGACTGGTCAATGTCATGTCACTTTCCAGGGCCTGGGTCTTCATGAGACAGCTGCCTGTAACTGATGAAGATTCACTCTGGCAAAACAACCCCCGGAACTATAGACCTCGGCTGGACCTCGGAGAGGGAACAGGAGGGCTTGTTTCCCTCCAACGCAGACCTCAGCTGGACCTTGGAGGGGGAGCAAGACAGTTTGTTCCACTCTTGGGTCCTCTTTGCCTGGAGGTTTGGATTTTCCTCTACTTGTAATTCTTCTTTCCTTTAAATAAATCTTGACTTACCACTACTCTTGTGGTCCGTCAATTCCTTCTTTGAATCACTGAGACCAAGAACCTGAAATTCCGGTACCACGTCTTTATGTTTAAATGCATAAATACTTACTATTGTGCTATAATTGCATGCAGTAGTCAATGCAGTAACATGCTATAGCCCAGGAGCAACAGATTACGCCATACACCCTTAAGTAGGCTATTCAATCTTGGTTGGTGTAAATACACTTACAAGGTTCACACTCATGACAAAATCACACTCAACACTTGTCAGAATGTGCCCCCACCATTAAATGATATGTGTACATGACTATATATACAAACACATAAACATTCAGTCAGCTATCTGCATGGAGATTCCAAACCTGAGAAGTAGAAAGGGTTAGGGTTAGAGTTAGGGTTAGGATTTAGAACAACAAAGATGTAGCAGAGAAGATATTGGTGAGGACCACATCCACAGAGCTTTGTAGCCCAGCAGAAGGACTCTCCCTCTGACTCCCAGGTGACTTTCGTGGACATCAGCAAGCGTAAGAAACTGAAAGCTTTGCCAACGTCCACAAGGCCAGGCCTGGCAGCAAATAACACTCGGCGGTGGAGGGCAAACTAGTGAGTCCCAGGATGTTTGGCAGCCCAAGTGGGTCACGGACTCCCCTACACCGACCTTCCAGTGGCACGGGAGGCCACAGTGCCAGCAACTTTTCTCCCGTCCGGCCACTTTCCCCAA
>CAUYRH010005674.1:0-16667 GCA_963574655.1 Perodicticus potto
GATCCTATAATTTCTTTACTAGGTATATATCCAGAAGACCAAAAATCACATCACAATAAAGATATCTGTACCAGAATGTTTATTGCAGCCCAATTCATAATTGCTAAGTCGTGGAAGAAGCCCAAGTGCCCATCGACCCACGAATGGATTAATAAACTGTGGTACACGTATACCATGGAATATTATGCAGCCTTAAAAAAAGATGGAGACTTTACCTCTTTCCTGTTTACATGGATGGAGCTGGAACATATTCTTCTCACAAATGGAAGAAAAAATATCTAATGTACTCAGCCCTACTATGAAGCTAATTTACACTTTTCATATGAAAATTAAAACCCAATTATAGCACAAGAATATTGAGAAAGGGGCAAGGAAGGGGTGGAGGGAGGGCGATTGGTGGGATCACACCTATGGTGCATCTTAGAAGGGTACAAGTGAAACTTACTAAATGCAGAATATAAATGTCTTCATAAAGTGATTAAAAGGCCATGAAGGC
This sequence comes from Perodicticus potto, assembly GCA_963574655.1. Lineage (NCBI taxonomy): Eukaryota > Metazoa > Chordata > Mammalia > Primates > Lorisidae > Perodicticus > Perodicticus potto. The sequence goes on from CAUYRH010005674.1 coordinate 497, forward strand.
TATGTTAAACAGTTTGATGAAAATATTTCAGATTGCATATGAAGTCAGCACATTGTGCCCCATGATTGCACTAATGTACACAATTATGATTTAATAAAGAAAAAATAAATAAATAAAAAAAAAAGAAAAGAAATGGAGGCATTTTACTTCCAACTTAGCAAAATAAATATCTAATATTGTCAAATAGTGACAATATTTGGGCCTCTGTTAAAATAGATATGATCTTATCTGTAATATTGTCTATCAATGATACAGCAATGGGACTATAAAAATAGAAATACATAGCTTTAAAATTTGTTATATTTTGAATTTAGAAAATTTTTTCATAAGCAGTATCCCTACCTACACTTTTATCTAACCAATGTCAGAATTATTACATAATACACATTAGTAGAATGCAAATCTTTACCATTTATTTTTTATTTTTTTTGAGACAGAGCCTCCAGCTGTCACCCTGGGTAGAGTGCTGTGGCATCCCAGCTCACAGCAACCTCCAATTCCTGGGTTCAAGCGAGTCTCCTGCCTCTGCCTCCCAAGTAACTGGGACTACAGGCGCCTGCCACAACGCCCGGACATTTTTTTTGGTTGCAGCCATCATTGTCGTTTGGCGGGCCTAGGCTGGATTCGAACCTGCCAGCTCAGGTGTACGTGGCTGGCACCTTAGCCCGTTGAGCCACAGGCGCCGAGCCAATCTTTACCATTTATGAATCACTTTTTTTTTTTGAGACAGATCCACAAGCTGTCCCCCGGGGTCGAGTGCCACGGCAACACAGCTCACAGCAACCTCCAAGTCCTGGGCTTAAGCAATTCTCCTGCCTCCACCTCCCAAGTAGCTGGGACTACAGGTGCCCACCACAACGCCTGACTATTTTTTGGTTGCAGCCATCATTGTTGTTTGTCCTGCCAGGGTTGGATTCGAACACACCAGCTCAGGTGTATGTGGCTGGCGTCTTAGTCACTTGAGCCACAGGCGTCGAGCCATGAATCACTTATTGTTTTGCAAGAAAAGGTTGATGTTAAAGACATTCTAGGAAGAAAGTAAGGCATGGCATCTCTAAACCTATAAATTTTTCAAAGTACCTTGAATACCATCTTCTTCAAACCTAATCAAAGATATTTGAACATAGAGCCAAAAGGGAGATTATAAATGCCCTGTCTGCTTCTCTTACTCAGAGATGAAAGAACTGAAACTCAAAGACAGATTCAAAAATAGATAGCCTCAAATGTACATACCATAAATTAAAAGTTGAAAATCAATGCATTCATATCAAAAGTTTAGAAAAGAATAGCACATGAAATCCAAAGTAATCAAAATAAAATCAGAAATTATTGAAATAGAAAAGAAACATATAAAAGGGAGTTTCCACAATGCCAGAAGTTGGTTCTTCGAACAAACCAGTAGTATTGTTAACCTCCTAGCAAACTGATTGAGAAAGTAAATAGCCAGTATCAGGAATAAAAATGAGGATACTAGTACTGAGCCTAAGGACATTAAAATACCATAAGATGATATTCTAAGCAATTTTACACCAATAATTACAAGTAATACGTCCTAGAAAAACAACATTTATCAAAACTTCTCACAGCTAATAAAAGATACTTTACAGAAAAAGGTAAAAAGAGAAAAAGAAAAAAGGAATTAGAGTTCCAGATTCAGTGAACATGAAAGATTGAAATAATTACAAATAAGAATGGTACTACAGCTCCTTAAAGGTAAGATTATGTTTTTTAGTTCTTCCTGTATTTCCTGTAACACAAACCACTATAGTTTTAATATCATAAATGATTTTTTTTCAAATTAAGCTGAAATTATTGGGTTTATATAAGACATCATTCCTACAAGAACCATGAGAAGAGAAAGGAATAGAGCAGTATAAATTTGGGTGAAGTTGGAGTAGACGAACCTTTATTCTTAAAGCACTAGAAAAGGTTAAAATTTTCTAAAAACATATAATTAATCTACAAGCATTTTGGAAATGAGATGATGGGTGATAGAATGATATGCTGGGACTCGGCGCCTGTGGCTCAACGGGCTAAGGTGCCAGCCACGTACACCTGAGCTGGCGGGTTCGAATCCAGCCTGGGCCCACCAAGCAACAATGACAACTGTAACCAAAAAATGTCCGGGTGTTGTGGCGGGCGCCTGTAGTCCCAGCTACTTGGTAGGCTGAGGCAGGAGACTCGCTTGAGCCCAGGAATTGGAGGTTGCTGTGAGCTGTGATGCCACAATGCTCTATCCAGGGTGACAGCTTTCTGTCTCAAAAAAAAAAAAAGAATGATAGGCTGGGAAAACGATGACAGTTGGGAGTGGAAAGGTGGAAGTCAAGTAATAAGTAATAAGAGAATGAGAAAAGGGTTTTCTAGAGAGCAAATTCTTAAAATTTAATATCATATATACTGATAAGAACTATATTCAGCTGCTCAAGTCATAGATCTAGCTTCCAAATTAGCTTCATCTGATAGTAACTGGCAGACTGGTGTGCTACTACAATGCAGGAATGATGGCAGCAGAAAATCAGGATTAAAAATTTATTGTAAACAGGCTCGGCGCCTATAGCTCACAGGGCTGGCAGGTTCGAACCCGGCCCGAACCTACCAAACAACAATGACAACTACAACAAAAAAATAGCCGGGTGTTGTGGTGGGCAACTGTACTCCCAGCTATGAGGCTGAGGCAAGAGAATCACTTAAGCCCAAGAGTTTGAAGTTGCTGTGAGCTGTGACGCCACAGCTCTCTACTGAGGGTGATATAGTGAGACTGTCTCAAAAAAAAAAAAATTTATTGTAAACAACAAAGGTAGACTATCTTTCACTTCCAAACAATGTAGAATGAACTATTCAATATAGTAATATAGCAATATAATACTAAGGAAAGGGAGATGGGTGTTGAGGTAGATGAAGATAAGGGGAAGGATTTATTGTGACAGAAACTCAATACTGCAAGGGTCTAAAAACAGATAACCTTCAGTTTCGTTTCAAACATCAGCAAGTTAAAAAAAAGGCCCATATCTGTTGACCTTGTTACAAAATTAAAAATTTGCATATATTTTGTTAATTTATTCCTAAGCATTTCATCTTTATAAAACCAAAAAGCGTATCAGAGAAATGCAAATCAAAACCACTCTGAGATATCATCTAACCCCAATGAAAATGGCCCACATCACTAAGTCTCAAAGCTGTAGATGCTGGTGTTGATGTGGAGAGAAGGGAACACTTTTACACTGCTGGTGGGACTGCAAACCACAGTACAATGTTTTTGGAAGGAGGTATGGAGAATCCTTAAAACACTCAAACTTGACCTCCCATTTGATCCTACAATTCCATTCATGGGCATCTACCCAGTGGATATGATAAAATCTTTTTATCATAAGGACATGTGCACTAGACTGTTCATCACAGCTCAATTTACACTTGCCAAACTGGAAACAACCTATATGCCTACCAATCCAGGAATGGATTAACAAGCTGTGGTATATGTTTATCATGGAATACTATTCAGCCACTAAAAAAGATGAAGACCTTACATCTTTTGTATTAACCTGGATGGAGCTGAAACGCATTCTCCTTAGTAAAGCATCACAAGAATGGAGAAACAACATCTAATATACTCAATTCTGATATTAGATGAGGACAACTAATGCTAGTACATGCTGGGGGGATGCTAGTACATTGATAGACAATCCCACCAATAGGCAATGCCTGTGGCTCAAAGGAGTAGGGCACTGGCCCCATATGCCGGAGGTGGCGGGCCAAAAACTGCAAAAAAAAAAAATCCCACCAATAATTTTCTATTGCATTATTCAGGTCTATTGATAAAAAATATTCTGAGCTTTTGATGTCTGAAAATATCTCTGTTTTACCTCTACTTCTAAGGAATATTTTTTATGAATATATATTATTCTACAGTAATTTTTTTCTTTCAGCATTTTAAAAGCAACTACCTCACTGAATTGTGATTTATGCTTATTTCTCAAGAGAAGTCTGTAGTCATTTTTATCACTGTTCCCTTACAGGAAATATGTCATTTTTCTATGACAGCTACAGATTTTTCTCTTGGTTTTCAGCAGTTTGAGTATGATGTGCTGTGCCATAGATTTCTGTTCATCCTGCTTGAGGTTCATTGTGCTTCCCAGATGGGTAACTTTTTAGTTTTCATCAAATTTGAAAAATTTCCCTCTATTATCTCTTTTTTCTCTTCTTTAGTTTCTTCTGAGACTATATTATATGTTAAACTACTTTTTTAAGGTTGTCTTTTTCTGTAGTAAGAATTCTTAATTAACAATTAATTACAAAAAGTTTTAAAAAAAGAATTCTTAATTGTCCCTTTATTTTGTTATTTCCCCTTTAAATACTTGAATATATTTATGGCAACTGCTTTTGAGTCCTTGTATGCTAATTCCATCATCTGTCATTTTTTAGTCCATTTTATTAACCAATTTTCCTGTTTCTTTGTATGTCTAGTAATTTTCTATTGAATGCTTGACATCATGAATTCAATGTTGTTAGGTGTTTGGATTTTGCAGTCTTCTTTAGTAGAATGTTAAGTTTTGTTCAGGTATACAGTCAATTTACTTTTGAACTACCTTCATCTTTTCAAGGCATTCCTCACATTCATTCCTTTTTATTTTAGAAGTAATTTTGTATGAAAAAGAACTTCCAAAACATTATTAAATAGCAAGCATCCTTCTTTTTCAAGGCTTATTTTTAAATTCTGTAAGGGTAGGTATGTAGTAGCTGTTATTTTAGGGGTAGATCAGTCCTACTTCTAAAGCATAGATTTTATAGGATATCTTCTGAATACCAAGGGTGTTAATGAAGGTTCCCAACCATGTAGGAACTCTGATAGTTGTTCAGCTCACAGATTTCTGGTAGCTATTCTTTTCTGAGTGTTTTTACATTTTGTCCAGTTATTTTCTGTGGTAATCCTAATCTGGTACCATTATTCTGTCACGACCAGAGGTATAAATCCCAAGAGGGAGTTTTTTTTTTTCCTTACCATATCTCAGCTTTCCTTTGATCCTTTTCTTTCTCCCGTGACGTACTAACTCTGCCCTCTATTTGTCTACAATTTGCCCTTAAGAACTGATAATCATTTAGTGAAAGGACCCAAACCAGAAACTATTTCTTATAACTCAATTTAATGTTATCTCCATTGCACAGTATGTTTTTCTTCTCTCTCTTTATCTCTCTCTCTTTTTTTTTTTTTTGAGACAGAATCTCAAGCAGTTGCCCTGGGTAGAATGCCATGGTGTCACAGCTCATAGCAACTTCCAACTCTTGGGCTTAAGATATCCTCTTATCTCAGTTTTTCTATTTTAGTAGAGACGGAATCTCACTTTGTTTGGTTGTTTTGTTTTGTTTTTAGCAGGCTTGGGCTGGGTTTGAACCCACCAACCCTGGTGCATGTGTCTAGCACTCTAACCACTGAGAATAGTGCCCAGCCCATAGTATTCTTTTTTTTAATCTCCTGGGTTTAAAACAATAACAATCTAAGCTAGTTTCAATGTTGCTTATTACTGGGTATGTTTCTTAACTTATATCTCTGTGTCACTCTCTTTTTCTCCTTTATTTTTGGTGGATTTGTTACATATTAATTTATTTTTAATTATAACAGGTTCACTGATAAAGCTAAACACAATCCTTGTTGAGAACATCTATTTGGTTAAAAGCTATGCCTGACCAGCATTCTCACCACACAAAACTAAATAATGTACATAGCATTTTAAGGAAAGCAAGTAGACAACTAACAACATACTTTTTCCATATTTCTGGGTTCCTTATCTCCTACCTGAGATTCATATAGTTTATTATTTCTCTTACAAGTTACTGTTAGAAAATGGGCTTAGTTTCTACATGTCTTTTTCTAACTTAAGAGCCTTTATGTTGATGAGATCTGGTCCTAGAATGTAATAATGTTCATCACTCCCTGTCCACAAAAATATCTATCAACTCATATTTACAAAGCATTACCCACTTTAAATTTTTCTTTGTTTTATAACTTTTTAAGGAGAGAAGAGATAAAAACAGGAAGAATAGAAATGAAAATGGTTTCAAAATGAGACTTTATGAAAATAAAAGAAATGATTAAAATAAGTTTTAAGAGATTATATGTCTAAATACTCTTACCTGTGCAACTGGATATATTCTCGGGGTCTGTTGAGCAGGTGAAGAAATCTGTCAACAATTTTGTTTTTTCCTACACCCTGTAATTACACAGACATCATTAAACAAAAAGAGGATTTTTTTTTTTTGGATGTTCATGCCAAACAAGAAGACTTTTATCAAAACTTACTTTCTCAAAGTTGTACTATTTTAGTTTACTGTTCATGAAAACTAAACAGGAAAACATAAGCAATATATCTCCTATGATATGAAGGTTTAAAAAAAAAAATGCTTCTAAACATACTAGTTCTGGCCAGGCATGGTGGCTCACACCTAAAATCCTAGCACTTGGGAGGCCAAGGTGAGTAGATTACCTGGGCTCATGGGTTTGAGACCAGCCAGAGTCAGAGCCAGACCTCATCTCTAAAAACAGCCAGGCTTTGTGGAGGGTAGCTGTAGTTCCAGCTACTTGGGAGGCTGAGGCAAGAGAATCACTTGAGACCAAGAGTTTGAAGTTGCTGTGAACTATGATGCCATAGCACTCTAACAAGGGCAACAAAGTGAGACTGCCTCAAAAAAATAAATAAATAAACAAACATACTAGTTCTACGTTATTCTTACTTAAAAGGAAATTCATAAATTAGCCTCCTATATCTTGATTTTTCTGTTGTAAATAATTTTACACTGGGCAGCACCTGTGGCTCAGAGGAGTAGGGCACTGGCCCCACATGCTAGAGGTGGAAGGTTCAAACCCAGACACGGCCAAAAATAAAAAATAAAAAATTAATAGTAATAATTTTACACTGAAGTCTAGGCACTATAGCTAAAGATGAACTATTTCAGATTTGAAGAATGTCATCAAATGTGATCAAGTATAAAACAATGACTTTTTAAATTACTTCCTCAAGGTATGGCTTTCAGTTACAGGAAAAGAAACAGAATACTGTGCTTTTTCTGCTTTTTTTTTAATCCCACTTTCCAGTTCTTTAAAACCCTGGAAATCTAAAATTATAACCAAGGTGATTAGTAAATGTCAACTATGTCTGCTCTTCCTAGTAATGCCCTTATTTCCTTATCACTTACTGATGCTGATAGTTGCTATTCTTTTGTAGAAGGCAGACTATTAAAAATGGAATCCATCCCCAAGCTATTTTCCTGTATTTGAAGTTTCATTTAGAAGTAGAATACAATTAATGGGGCATAAATCTTTTAACAATGCATCGGAAGAGTATAAGTAGTTTAAAAGCTAAGCTCTATATCATATGTGATAGCAAAAATAACTTTTAATGACTTCTTATACAAGTTAAGCATCCCTCATCTGGAAATCTAAAACCCAAAATGCTTTAAATTCTGAATCTCTCTGAGTGCTGACGTGATGCTCAAAGGTAATGCTAAATAGAAATGCTCTGATAAGGGATACTCAACTGGTGTGTATGTGCAAATATTCCAAAATCTGAAAATACCTGAAATAGGAAACATGTATGGTTCCAAGTGTTTTGGATCAGGGATATTCAACCTGTGCCAGGATTTATGCTAAGTATTTTCACGTATCATTTCATTTAACTATCACAACAGTCCCAAGATGTAGGTATTGTGATTATTACAACCTCATAAATCAAGAAAACAAGGCTCAAAAAAGTTAGGTAACATGTACATAGTAGAACCAGGATTCAAATTCAGGTCTGTGTCATTCTGATACTCATTCTTTTAGCCCCTAAATTATATGTTTCTTTCCATTTGAAATTTATTTAGGTAATCTGAGCCATAAGTTACCTCTTTCCCCATTTATAGGCTCCATCCTAAAGAAATAATTAGGCAGATCAGGGCAATGCATGGTACATAGCATCAATATCAGCAACCCCATAAAAAAGCAGACATTATCATTGGTATTTTTTACTACATACTCAAATATCTCATAAAGAAAAGCATTCTATAAGAACAAAGATAAACATTCAAATCAAATGAATGTCTATTTATAAAGTACCATGGAGGCAGGGATTATGCTCATTTTGCTTACCACTTTATTCCTTGGAGCCTAGCACAGTATTGTTAAGAATAAGAATGCATTAGAATGTATTCAACCAGGGTGGCGCCTGTGGCTCAGTGTGTAGGGCACTGGCCCCATATACCAAGGGTGGAGGGTTCGAACCCAATCTCGGCCAAACTGCAACAAAAAAATAGCCAGGCGTTGTGGTGGGCACCTGTAGTCCTAGCTACTCAGGAGGCTAAGGCAAGAGAATCACCTAAGCCCAGGAGTTGGAGGTTGCTGTGAGCTGTGATGCCACAGCACTCTACCGCGGGTGACAAAATGAGACTCTGTCTCAAAAAAAAAAAGAATGTATTCATCCAATATTTGTCAAATGAATGAATGAAGGTACAGGGAGTATGGGAAGTACTAGAGAAGGGATACAGTTCTGATAAAATATAAATGGTGTTCATGTTAATAAGAATGCTGAATAATGGAAGATGATGAGTTATGGATGCATAAAGCTAGAAATGATAAATGATCCGATATACTTCACCTACAAAGATTCAAGGTTATTAGATCTGATTGTCAAATTGATAAATACACTAAAGTAAAAACAATGAATGGTTTCATCCTTTAGGAATCTTTTTAGTATCTCCCTGGATTTCACCCAAAATAGTTACAAGCCTCACACAGAAGTACAAAGAAGGAAAACTACATTTGCACATTTGTATATAAATTAGAACAGGTACATAAGCCTTAAATGGCATGCTGCAATAAACACAAAATTTTAAAAAGATAAATTCAGATGAGTTAAATATCCGTGTTGGCTGGACACAGTGGCTTACACCTGTAATCCTAGTACTCTGGGAGGACAAGACAGGAGGCTTGCTTGAGTTCAGGTGTTCAAGATTAGCCTGAATAAGAGCAAGACCCTGTTCCTACTTAAAATAGAAAAAATTAGCTGGGCATTGTGGCATGGGCCTACAATCCCAGCTACTCAAAGAGTGAGGCAGGAGGATCACTTGAGCCCAGTAGTTTGTGGCTGCACTCTACCCAAGACAACAGAGTGAGACTCTGTCTCAAAACAAACAGACAAACAAAAACAAAACAAAACAAAGTTAATATTTCAGCTCTGTTAACTTCAGTGATTCTAGAGAAAAGAAAACATCATAAATTTATTGTAATGTTGAAAATACAAAGGATTTCCTGAAAGAAATAATACATGAAAGATATTATTAGGGAGTTCCTTGCCCCCTCCACCTCCACAGTTATTCAATCAGCCATGTTCTTTCAAATTGCTCTGGAATAATGTACTGTTTAGGAGCAATGGACTATTTACAAGTCCCATAAACGTAGAATGAGAGGTGGAGTCCCAGCAGCTACTGAGGAGGTCTTTCCCTGTGTCTCTTTAAATGTCAGGCTCTTCAGGATGCCAACCTCAGCTGTCTTCTTGCTCCATGTACTCTCTGGGAAATCTCACCCACTCCCATGACCTCAGTGATCGCATATGGCTTTCACATCTTTCTTAAGCTCCACTTGATATCCTCTATTCCTAATCGTCAACTGAACTTCTGTACCAAATGTTCATACTGAACTCATTCTGCTATCACCGAAACCTACTTTTCTTTTTTAACCTCAAGAACAGTATTACCATGTATCCAGCTGCTCAGTGAAAGAATCTTAGAACTTTTCTGACTCCTCCATTTTTCCCCTGACATTATTCAAAATATGACTAGGATCTTTGCAAGGGCTCAGAAAGGCAGTTTTCAGAGTTATGTCTAAATTTAGATATCAAGGAATTAAACAGGTACAGAGAAGAGAAGAGAAATCCAGGTGGTAGATAGAATACTGTGCCAAGAAGTGTGAGTAACAGTGAGCTGGGCAGCTGGCTAGTTCTGTGAGAAGTCACAGACTGGAGAGGCGTGAGGAAGGGATTGAAAAGAAACAAGGCTAGAAAGAAAGGCAGGGTCTAGCTCTGCAAAGCCTTAAAAGCCACTTTAAAAAAAGTTTGGATTATTTCCTAATAGCACCAAAAACCACTGAAGTAAAGGAGTAACAGGAACAGATTTTCAGTTTGGGAAAATCACTCTGATCTGGTAGAGAGTGAAACTGAAAGCAAAAAACAAAAGGCAGTTGGAAACTCTTTTAAAAATTCAAACAGGAGATAATGATGGCCTAAACTAAGGGGTAGTGGTAGGGGTTGAGAGAAATGGATGCATTTTGGAGATGTTACATTCAGGAAAAAGGCCTAACAGGACTTTGGTGATGGACTAGAGAGGAGACAAGTAGAAGTGAAAGTTTTGTATTGGCAAGTGGGTGGTAGTCCAAGTAGAAAAGGGGAGGAGAAGTGAATTAGAGGGGTGAGGGAGGGAGTCTAGTTATAAAAAGGCAGTTTAATTTGGCGTGTGTTTACTTTGAAGTGCCTTCTTCCCATATCTGCTCCTTCCTTTCCAATTCACTGTCTCAGCTCAAGGGCAGTTCATCTTCCTCCCCAGACTCCTGGAAAGAGCTTACTTTTGCTTCCCACCTCCAAGCTCATATTAAGACAATCCACAATTTGCTTAGTTATTTTTCTAAAACACAGATCTCATCTGATCGCTTCCCACTTCATTTTAAGAAGCTCTGCTAATTCCTTTGAGGAAATGCTGAAAGCATAATCTAGGAAAGAATTTCTGTAAATATCCTTAGTAAAATGAAACAGTTATTACGACTTGTTCCTTCTAATCATAGTTTTTGCCTAGAACAGAAAATCCTCAGGATTACATTAATTGAATAAATATGTAAATAGTGTCTTATTTTTCCGTGGTAAAGTTACACATACTCATTTTTCTCACTGGGAAATTGAGAAAACAAAACATCACCCAATGTGCACTTGCTAAAAAAAAAAAACTGCTAACATTTTTGTTTTGTTCCTGTGTACATTTATCTCCACTTACTAGTAATATTCTGTATGCATAATTTGTATTTTTAATAAAAGTTAAAATGAAATAAATATTTATTTACATCATCGTTAACTCGTATAGAGGATAATATTTAAGCAAGTGAAAATATAAAAAGAGAAGAGGAAGCTATGCAATCAGAGATCCTAAAATATTTAAGTTTCTTACAAGAATGATGCTCACTTTTACCATTACTGTGCTGTCTCATCTTGTTCTTCATGTCAAGTGACTGGAAACAAGTAATGTAGGGATAAGGCAGAAAACCAAAGTCAAGGAAGCCCTCAGAGCAGCCATTTGACTAATGCCAGACCCTAACCACCCTGAAGGAGGAAGCCACAGCAAGTTCCTGGCCTGGGTCCACCCAAGGATGGATGAACTACTAAACCAGATGCCTTACAAACCGTGCTTACCTTTCTGTGACAGCAGTTCATGATTAACCTTTATGGCCTGTGTTAGATAATTGCAAAACTTCATCTTCCTATCCCAATTACCCACTGAACATTTCAAACTTATGGCCCACCCCCTACGGCTCTTCGCGCCAGAGCAGTAACACCTTATTGGCTATTCTACCATCCCGGCAACTCCCTTAACCGAACCTATGTAAGGTGCCCTTGTCTTTTGCTCTCTCTCTTCTCTTCTCTCTCCCCCCGCCGTGTGTCTCGTCTCTCTCTCTCTCTCTCTCCCCCTCCCTCCCTTCTCTCCTCTCCTCTCTTTCCCCGTTTCTCTCTCTCTCCCCTCCTCCTTAATGCTGCCCTGCAGCATCCCCTACCAATAAAGACCTTTCCTACAAGCCTTGGTGTTCTGTGAGGTTTATGCCAGCCGAGTGCCCCCCTTTCATCTGGTGTCAGAAGCGGGATCTAATTAGGGAACGCTCCAAGCTCCTGAGAGCTCCTTATCTTCTTCCCTCACTCCTGGCTCTCACCACCATATCGGCTTGTGTCCATCCACCAAGGCGCCATAACCAGCACTCAACACCACCTCCTCTGAACTTGGTAAGTACCCCTATTGGTACTTCGCTAATAGTGGGCTAGGTTGCTTGCATTCCTGGCGATTCACCCATTTCTCAAGGCTTGAGTTCCCAATTCCCCCTAACCTTGAGTGGCCTAGCTCAGTGCTTCCATGCCTCGCATGAAAATTCCTGGTGCCAGATCTCCAGCTCTCCTCGGCCCCAAGGGTCTGACACAGATTTAGGCATAGTGATGGCTGTCCTAAATTGTGTCTTCCTATTTCTCGGCCAGCAACAAAGCAGGAAAGACGTTCCCCCTTTGTCCTGGTCCTCGCGTGATTCTGCTCACGCTTTATTTCTGCAACTAATCACCATGGGTGCAAGCTATTCTATCCCACATAACTCCCCCTTAGGGTACTTATGACGCCACCTGGTAAAATTAGGATTAAACTTAAAAAAAACAAAAGAATTAAACTCTCTACCCTGGTTTGGCCACTTTACAAGCTAAATAACCAAAGTATCTAGCCAAGCTATAGTTCACTTAATTTTCTTTAATCCAAAATGACAAATGGAGCAAGGTCTCCTACATTCAGACCTTCTCCTATCTTAAAACCAAACCTAATTTATTTTCGGGTCATTCCAAAATTCTTGTAACAAAGAACTCTTTCTACCCTCAATCTCCCTAAACAAAACCTATTCAAACCCTCCCGCCATATTCGGCTCCTCCCTCAACCACACAATTACCTCCACCCTCTTTCCCTCCTACTTCCCCAGCAACCAATCTAAAGTCATCTCCTAACTACCCTAACTACCTCCCCACCAACTGGCCCTCAGAGTTCTTCCTGTTGTCTCTCAGTCCACTTCTGACTGCTCCAAGAAACACTTCCGGACTCTTTACCCCCTTCTTCCTCTACCTCCTCCATATAATTCTATAGTAACTTCCACTACTTATCCTCAACTTCCCTCCAGTCCCCTTACCCAATCCCATTCCCATCAGTTTCCAAAATTAAAAAAAACCTTCAACTCTCTCTCACTTCCTAGCCCTGCTCCATAAAGTAACTGATGTAATTTCTGTTTATTCCTTTCCATAGCTAAACTCACACACCTTAAAATTAGACTAAGTTCCTTTACTTCTAATCCTTGTCATTTTATTCAAAAGTTTCAATTTATTACTATATCCTATCAACTTATTTTAACTAATACCCTAACCTCTAACGAGTGCAAGTGAGTGTGAGAGAAGGCGAAAGAGGCAGCAGATCAATTTCATATATCAAACAACAAGCATCCTACAGATAACACCGCAGTCCCTAACTCCTAACTAAATTAAATTATAATAATAATGCGGGAAGAGAAGTAAAGACATTTTTATTACCTGCATTCTTTGCAGACTTAGAGCTTCCATGAAAAAGGCTATCAATTATGATAAATTAAGGAAAGTCATACAAAATAAGTCTAAAAATCCTTCAACTTTCCTCCAACGCCTTACTGAGGCTTTTATTAAGTATACTAATTAAAATCCTAAAACAATAAGTGGGAAAAACATTCTCATAACTTATCTCTCATAACCAAACTTACCCCGACATCGAACTTAAGCTAAAGCACTTGGAGCATGGACCCCTGACACCCCAGGCCGTGATCTTAAACACAGCCTTTAAAATAAACATTACAATAGGACTAAGGCCATCATTTCCAACCTGCCTAAGTCAGGAGCCAAAGGCTACTTCATAACTCAACCACCTGGACCATGCTACAAATGCAGTGAAGACCACTAGGTACAATGTTACCCCAATCCTAAGCCCCCACCAGAGCAATGCCTTCTCTACAAAAGAAAGGGCCATTGCAAAGCTGACTGCCCCTTAGCCCAGAGAGGCCATACGGCCAGCCAACTGCGGCTCCTCCAGCAGACTTCTTAAAGCTTGCCTCTTCTGAAAACTGACAAGACCTGGCTTCTCTCACCCGACAAAGATCATCTCTGCAGAGCCAAAGGTAAGCCTGATGGTGACAGGTAAAAATGATCGCCTTTCTTTTAAACACAAAAAACTAACTTTTCAACTTTTAAAAAAAGGTCAGTAGTCCTTACCTCCCTGTCGCTCACCTCTATTGTCGGAGTAAAAGGTTTTTCCCACCGTCCATGTCAAACTCTTTCACTACATAATTGGCAGTTTCTCATTTATACATTCCTTTTTAGTGTTGCCTTCCTGTCCAGTTCCCCTTCTAGGATGGGACTTACTTTCCAAATTAGGTATCACCCTCACTTTTAATTTTAATTAATAGATGCTGACCCATCTCCTTCTGCCTCACTCTGCCTCATCCTTTCCCTAGCCATCAAAGACCTATCACCCTAACCCATTCCACCAGAACTACTAAATCCTAATGTTTAAAATACTAAAACCCCCTCAACTGCCTCCTACTCTCCAATTTTTGTTAAACTACACCCTAATTGCCAAAAACCTATTTGCCTTCACGTGGACTGACCCTACCTCTCAAACTTCTTTCCAACTTACTTGAACTGTACTCCCCCAGAGATTTCGTGACAGCCTCCACTTATTTAGCCACACATTATTACAAAACCTCCAATCCTATAATCCCTCTCCTTAAACCTTAGTTCAATATATCAATAACTTCCTATTCTATCATCCCATCTTATATAACTCTAAATACAACACCTGTTCCCTCCTTTCTTACAGATAAGAAATATTAAGTCTCTCCCTCAAAAATTCAATTATTCCAACAAAAAATCACCTTAATGTCCTTTTATCCCCAAACTTCAAAACTATTACCATAAACAAAAAAAGCCTTCTTCATAACTTTCTTCTACCCACCACAATACAAAAACTCCTCTCCTTTTTACAATTAACTAAATACCTCAGAGTATAAATTCCCAACTTTTCTCTCCTAACTACTTCCTACTCAAAGTGACCCTCATGAGCCTCTCCTAACCTCCATTTCCACTCCTTTTAAATCTCTACAGCGTTCTTTATTAGAAGCCCCAGCCCTCTATCCTCCTGATCTTTCTCGCCACTTCCTCCTGCATGTCACAAAAAACCGTAAGTTTACTTTCAGCGTACTTAAACATCAGCTAAACCCCACCTTTGCTCCAGTTACCTATCTCTCAAAACAGTTAAATCACACAGTTCAAAGTTAGGCCCCTTGTCTCAAGACGTTAACAGCTGCAGTTACTCTAATATAAGAATCAAAGAAACTCACTTTCGGTTCCCCTACTACTGTCCTATCCCCTCATTCTCTATCTGATCTTTTAACCTACAAAAAACCTTCAAACCCTACCACCATGCCGTATTCTTAATCTTCAAACCTCTCTCTTATCTAACACATTATCTTTTAACACATATCCCACACTAAATCCTACATCCCTCTTACCAGCTCCCTCTGACTTGTCACCCACTCACGATTGCCTTTATTTATTTATTTATTTTTTTAATTATTTTTTATTGAGTCATAACTGTATACAATGATTCAAGCTTGGAGTACAGTGTGCGGGCTTCCCATACACGATTGCCTTTAAAGACTAAACGCTCTTCTCCCTTACCTCTCCAACATACAAAAAAGACCCTGCAGTACGTTCGGCTGCTCTCCCAAACTCATCTCCTGACACCTCCTCTCACCCCTTACTCGTTTCTACTCTTATTGTTACTACAGTAAATAAAACAAATCAACCTCCCACTTGTGACCTCCTCATCTATCTCCACAAATTATTTCACCCCAAGTCTCAGACTTTAATACAATTCCTCAAAACTTTCTTTCCTCTTTCACAAATACATTCAGAGTTTCTAAAATCTACCAGACTCCAACCCACAGACAAAGTCTCGCCTCCCACACTTTCCAACTCACCAGGCTAAAAAACTTCTTCCTAAAACAAACTAACAACTTGATTTCACACACATGCCTAAGATCAAATGTTATAAATACCGCTTAATATTACTAAATACTTTCTCAAATTAAATTAAAGCCTTTCCTATTACAAACAAGAAAACTACCACTATTGCCTCTATCGTATTCAAAAACATTATTCCCCGCTTTAAAATCCCCTATTCTTTACAGTCCAACAATGTACCCAAATTCACCTCCACCATTTCTCAAACCTTAACTAAAGCCTTAAGTATCCCATAACACTTCCATATTCCTTTCCATCCTCAATCTTCAAAGAAAGTCAAAAAGTCTAACAAATCCTTAAAATCTACCTTAACCAAACTTTCA
>CAUYRH010005675.1:0-32415 GCA_963574655.1 Perodicticus potto
ATTTCAGACGAATACATGGCAACAGAGGGATTAGGTAATATTTTTATGTTATAGTAAAATTACAAGGTTGAGCTAGTATTTGAAGGAAAGCAAACTTGCCCTGTGTTCTTTATGTATTCTGCCTCCAATAAAGCGTAATTGTCAAAGAAAAAAACTTCCTCCTGTTATTTGTTCTGCTATGACAAAAATACTATAGGCCGGATAATTTATAAAGGACAGAAATGTATTTCTTACGTCTGGAAATTTGAAAATCCAAGATCGAGTATTGGTGTTAGCGACAGTCCAGTTCTCTGCTTCCAAGCCAGCACCTTGTGGCCGCATCCTCCAGAGGACTCAGACGCATTGTCCTTACATGGAGAAAGAGTTGAAAGACAAGAGAGTGCTCCTTCCCACCTCAAACCCTTTCTTTCTTTCTTTCTTTTTTTTTTTTTTTTTTGAGACAGAGCCTCAAGCTGTCACCCTGGATAGAGTGCCGTGGCATCACAGCTCACAGCAACCTCCAATTCCTGGGCTCAAACGAGTCTCTTGCCTCAGCCTCCCAAGTAGTAGGGACTACAGGTGCCCACCACAACGTCTGTCCATTTTTTGGTTGCAGCCATCATTGTTGTTTGGCGGGCCTGGGCTGGATTCGAACCCACCAGCTCACGTGTACGTGGCTGGCGCCTTAGCCCATTGAGCCACAGGCGCTGAGCCCTCAAACCCTTTCTTAAAGGAGACAGTCCCATTCGGGAGTGTGAAACCCTCATGACTCATATCCCAAAGGCCACACCTCTTAATGCGATTGAATTAGAGATTAAGTTTCAACATGAATTTTGTAAGGGACACTGTAGTTCAATCCATCCCAATTAATTCTTTTTTATTTTTGCACTATGTATCAAATCTTATGTCGTTCTTAAAGTCTTCATTCTTAAGCATGTTCTTCCAACTCATTACGATATGCTCTCTTCCTGAAATCCCAATTCACGGATTTTACACATAGTTGTGTTACTTTATTGCTTCCTATATTATATGTAATCCTATTTCTGTTTTTTTTCCCCTTTTCTTTCTTTCTTTCTTTCTTTCTTTTTTTTTTTTTGAGACAGTCTTATTTTGTCGCCCTCAGGAAAGTGCTGTGACATCATAGCTCACAGCAACCTCAAACTCTTGGGCTTAAATGATCCTTTTGCCCGTGCCTCCCAGGTAGCTGGGACGTGAGGCACCTCCCACAGTGCCTGGCTAGTGTTTTTAGAGATGGGGTCTTGCTCTTATGGAGGCTGGTCTTGAACTTCAGAGCCCACCTGCCTCGACCTCCCATAGTACTAGGACTGCTGGTGTGAGCCACCGCACCCACCCTATGTAATCCTACTTGATTCATGTAGATCGTGGTAAATCTTATGTTTATACATTCCTTAGGAAATTTTTAATATCTAACATATTACACTGATACTAGAACTAAATATTAATATTGAAAAATATGTGCATGCATGGATTGTATACTTCTGACAGCATATGGAAGGATTTAGATACATATAAATTACTAAATATTTCTATTGTGAAATGTAAAACAAACCTCAAATATTACTTTACATAACAATTTATTGGGACAAATTAGACATAGTTGAAAATATGTAAACCATTTATTTATTGGGCATATTGCCAATGTTTAATACTTTAGGATTTATAGTTATTATACATCTAAAAGCAAAATGTTTTTTGGTTTCAAGAATAGGCTGATTAACTCATGCTATTTCTCTGCATTCCATCTACGTGCTTTGCTCTATAAGCAAAAAATACCCTCTTTGGATGTCAGAGAAAGAACATGAATAAAAAGCCATTAGCTGTATCTGTTCCAAATGTATAATAGGCTGGGATTATGAAACCAACGAAACATCTGTTTTTCCTGTGAGGATCTGACAAGTTCAACTCTAGTTGTTGGGGTCCGCTATTAGATACGATCACAGTCGGAACTGATTCTGCATGCCATCTGTCCTCATGAAACTGCATTAACTCATCATTTAATTCCATGCCCTTTTCAAATTATGCCCTTTAATGTTAACTTCACAAAATTGTTCCAACGGTTTTAAAAATACTATATATTTTCTCCAGTTATTATGAAATCATGAGATGTATTCACTTAACTGGAAAGAAAGAAAAACAAAATTTCTACACGTGGAATAAATGCGGCTTCTCTATTGACTGTTTTGTGTTCCCACTACTCCAACCAAAAGACGAAAGAATATAGCCAGCCAGGGTGGCTCACGCCTGTAATCCTCGCTCTCTGGGAGGCGAAGGCGGGTGGATGTCTGAGCTCACAGGTTTGAGACAAGCCTGAGCAAGAGGAAGACCTGGTCATCTCTAAAATAATAGCCGGGCGTTGTGGCGGGTACCTGTAACCCCAGCTACTGGGGAGTCTGAGACGGGGGAATCTCTTGAGACCAAGAGTTTGAGATTGCTGTGAGCTAAGATGCCACTACACTCTAACGAAGGTGACAAAGTGGGACCCTATCCCCTCGCCCTGAAAAAAGAATTCTGACCTGCCCTAAGAGTCTAATGACATCCCCACCTCTAGAGAATTCTTAGAGAAATACTACATTTGCCTCCCAATTCACCCAGTTTCTGTTTAATTATATCATGGGCAACTCTCACCTTTCCTTGTCCTTAAATACCATTGCACTTACTATTACACATTCCATTATCATATGGCATGTTCGGCACCGTATCTTTTCCCATGGATGTTTGTGAATGGCATGTTTTGTTTCTGTATGGAGTCAGTGGCCGTCTTTGCCAGAGCTCGACATAAGTACCTCGTTCTTAATAAGCCTATGGTAAATAATAAAGAGTAATTTATACAGAAAATACAACTAATCCTTGGTAACCATAATGGGTTAATTATAAAGAAGTAAATGATGTAACTAGATGTAAACATATTCATGAAAATTGATAAATAAATATAAAAATCCAACAGCATAGCAATTTACAAGAACACAGTTGTTCAGAATAAAATGTCACAGCAGAATGCACCTTCTGAAATATATGTGTAAATAAATTCTGCTCTTTCTAATAATATTTTGAGATTCTGAATTTATTATTGGGATATCTTAAAGTGCTCTAGAAAAGGCAATAATGCCAATAAAAGACAGAATAGATGTCAGCTGATATTTTGCATTTTAAATTTATTGAGTGCTTCACTGCTTTAGTGATGTGTTGAATTCCAACCCATATTTAAGTCACTGTTACTTGCTAGGCTGAATACTAAAAATAGCTGGCGGTGAATTTACGTTGTTTTTATAGCATGCTAGATGCAAGTGTTTATGGCATTTTATTCATAAAATTATGTACCTGTCACATAAAGAAATTTGACAAAGAAAATGTGTAAAACAGTTGACAGTCCTGATAACTAGTAATTTTACATGATTTAGCTTATGTCATCTCAGGAGCTTTAATGATATTTTAGCTCCTTTTCATAATATTATATCTTCTCAAGTTGATAGTTCCTTTCTTATAAATATGTCATTTTGTCTTTATTGTTCAAAAACTATATTAAACTAATATTATGAACAATTATCCATTTTAACTTTTTTCTACTAAACAGTTAATGCGGACAATTATTTCTATTAAAAGTTTTCTATTTCCTATTACTTCTATTAGGTAAATATCTATAAATCAAATCAATAATATATTGGCCATCAATCGGTAAGCAAAATGTAAAAATCCTGCATTGACAGAATTTTTTTAAAAGGGTAAAAATGATTATATATCATCATTGCCTAATATCCTTTATTATCAAAATGAAACATATTTCTGCAGGTGTCAAAAATAAAAAACACATACTTAAAATCAAATAAGAAAATTTACATAGCTATTTGCATTTTTTATGGTTCTCAAATTTAAATATCTTCAAAATGCCCAATTTATCACCTTTTGAGATTCTGGAAATCTCTTTGGCTTCACAAATTGAAGTTGAAATAACATATGACAAGAGAAAAAGTGAAGAGAGTGAAAAGGCAAGGATAGTATCTCAAATTTATGGTGGTATTTATAAAAGAGACTTTTGAAAAATTGGGAGTAGGTATGAATTTTTCTTCCTTATTTTATGAACTTCTTTCCAACCCATCCTTCTGTATTTGAGCTGTATTCGTTTCTCATTTATTTCAGCCATATTAGTTAATAAGTATTTAATGCCACTATTGTTTCAAATAGAAAATAAGGAAATAAGACATTTTTTCCATTTTCCAAGGCTACTGTTTCCAAACAAAACAAGAGCAAATACCTTCCCTCAAAAAAATAAAGCAATAGCCCAACAGTATGTAACATAAAATATGAACATGGCATACTGTGACAACGTTCGGAAGGTATAATACTGCTATTTCAAATGTCAGACACACATAAATTGTGAAAAGATGCTTAATAGAAAATTTCTATTTTGGTACAGAAAAACTTAATTCCAAAATAAAGGAACTACTCCTCAACTTTTATCACCAGATCACTTAAATATTTTAGACACTTAATTTATGAGAAAAGAATAAAAAGACTACATATTTACAAAATCAGTCAAATTACAGCACCAATAAAAATAGCTATTTACTTACGTTGTGAGGCACATTGCCATGTTTTCAAAAGCAATTTCTATGTTGTTTTAAGTCTTGATTGTTTTACAAAGATGCACTTATTTTTGCACTACAAAACGAACATTGTCCCTTAAGAATTCTTGCTTTTATTGTGAAAATAACTCCCTTTTTCTGTACACACATACTATACAGGCATATGTGCATATACTGTATACTACATTATTTAATTTTTTTTAATTTTTCCTAATATACAAACATACAAATAATTTAGATTAAATCCCTTATAAAAGAAAAATATTTACTCTGAAGTGTTAAATTATTATTTTGAGTTTATTCACAATTCTGTCATACAATTACGTATAATACTATAGCATTTAGGAACTTTGAGCTTATAATTAATAAATGTTCTAATATGTAAAAAAGATTTACAAAAGTCTTATGACAAGAAACAACTATTATTGGAGTATATAATGTTTTTAGATGGTGAAATACGCAAAAAGACACACTCTAATTATTATTTGCTCTTTTTTTTTTTTTTTTTGATTTCTTTTTTTTTTTTTTTGGCCAGGACCGGGTTTGAACCCACTACCTCCGGCATATGGCACTGGTGCCCTACTCACTGAGCCACAGGCGCCACCCTGTTTGCTCTTACTAAACCAAATATATCACAGGGTGAGTGTTGGAAATAACTGGATAAAATAAAATCTATGCTTTTTAGCTTATATTCAGTAAGCTAAAAGTAGCATAATTGAATTATTTTCCATATGTTGAAAAATAGTTTAATATAGATCTGACTAACTCTAATAAATGTATTTGTCATCATACATTTATAAAATATTATTTAACTTTTTAATTAAAAAGTTAAAGAGGAGAGACTTTTATTCTAGAATTTATTGGTATATTCTTCAACTGCCATAACTTAACATAGTCAAACTATTTTTAAAAAGTCACCAAACAAACTTACATCTTGTAAACATATAATAAGTGTAGGTTAGTCAACAGAAATCAGAACTAAGAGGTATTAATAATTTTATTTCTTACTTTCTATAGTAAAGTTGTACTGTAGAAAGTAAGAAATAAAATTCAGTGGAGTCATTAAATCCACTTTAGAGTCAGTTCTAACAGGAATATCACTAGGAAAATAAATTCTTATGATTTTTAAAAGAAAATAAAAATAATTCTATAATCAAAGATTTTAATTTGAAGTTCACTGATATATGATACTAAATTGTAAATTGAGTTAAACTTTGATTCAACATGCAAACTTTGGTGACAAAAATTCCTTAAATCTTACATGATATTAGTTTCCTATAAAGAAAAATTCATTTATGAACATCTACTGTAAGAGGTAAGATATTCCTCTATTATTTGATCTTCAATATTAAAAATCTTTTCTTTTGTAATTACTTTTAGCCTAGCAATTGCTATGATATTCACATAATATCAGAAAGAGATTGTGCTCTACGGGCATTTGGGAGATTGCCAAATGGCTTGACTGGAGTGCTGCTTAATTGTTCCCCAGCTTGATAATGAACAAGTTCTGAATAAATGTGTATCATATGTTTCTAAAGGCCCAGTAACCTTTCTCACAGCATGTTAAGATTCTCGAATCCATACTGTCCTCTTAAGACAAACAAATCACGTCCTTTGGTCATCTCTGCTCAGATCTGCCAGTTCTCTAAAATGAGGCACTAAATTAAAATGATCTAATTTTTAAAGTATATTCTAGTATTGTCCAAGACAAAAATTTAACAACTTAAAAACATTATTTAGCTCAAATAAGACATTATTAAAAATATAATAACTTTAGGCATATGGAAATCTGGAATTTGGTTATCATTTTTCAAGGTGAAGCCTATATGGTTTTGATTGTCATTGTTATAAACAAAAAAATACAGAGATTGCTAAGAACAATGTAGGCAATTTTCAAAACCAAGTCTAATGTACTGTTTATTTTTCATTAGCCACATGGGTTGCTCACATATGATTTAACTGGAAAACTTGTGCTCTTAATCGCTAAGGCACACATATTTATGAGGAGATGAAAGAGAAAGAAAGAACGTGAAAAATTTCTAATATTTATTTAGCATCTAGCATTTGCCATGCAATATACAAGACAATTTGTTATGCTAAACTCATTTATTTTACATAGCAAATCATAAGGTAAGAATTAATATATATCATTAATAGGGGCACAATTTCAACCATAAAATGATATAGGTAGTTATTAGCTAAGGTGAAATTCACACCCAGGCAGTATTAGCATCCTAATACTGCATAACAGTATTACTATCAACTTAGTTTCTTACAACCACCATATTTATTATCTCACAGTTGTTCCGGAACAGAAGTCTGGCCATATGTAGCTGAATGCTCTGTCCCTAGGTTTAAAAGGCTGTCAGGAAAGACTTGACTGGAGGGCTGGCCTTACCTGAGGCTGGCCTGGGAAAAGACTGGTTTTCCAACACATGTGGTGGCATTGAGTTGCTGCAGGCTACTTGACTAAAGTCCTCAGTATCTCCTTGAGGGCTGTTGGTCAGAGTTCTCTTCAACCACATGACCACTTGCTTCTTCCAAGCCAGTCAGTAAAAGATAACATCCTAGAAAAATGGGTTACTACTATATGTAACGCAATTACATACATGTAATCCTCTTTACCATAGTCTAATGCTTAGAAGCATGTTATAGGTGTCACCCACAGTCAGTCAAGGGGAGAAGATTGCACAAGGGCATGATCAAGAGGAGATGGGGATTATGACGGTTATTCCATAAAGCACATGGGCCTAAATCCAAACCCTGAGGTGCAAGTGTATTATAAAGATGCCTCACTCCACTGAGTCTGCAAATGAACTATTATTGGGACAGACGTCAGACAGCCTGACTACAAAGGTAAAATGTGAAGTGACAGAAATAGACTCTCTTTTGAGGTATATTTTATTATGCACATATAGACCATAATTTATTTTCTTTTCAAATCACATCTGAATGTAAAGTAGTCAAAGATGACAAAATAAATTCACAATAGTAGAATTAGGATGAATATATAATAGTTATAAGAGAAAGAGAAGAAAAATAATTAAGCTAATCAGAAAAAAATTCAGTTAAGAAAGAAATTATTGCAATATTTTTTGAAATGTATAGTTGTTTTAAGTTCCAAAACCACCCAAATTCTCATGCTTGGGAGAAGTAAAGTCAGAAATGATTTACAAAAGTGCAGTAATAGAAAGTGAATTTCAATGTGAATTAAAGAGAAGGTTAACGCTAAAAGTTTTTTTTTTTTTTTAATTTAATGAGAAAAAGAATTTAGATTTTACAGAAAAATAAATACAGGTTATGTAGCGGAGAAAAAAACTTATAATTGAAGAGGTTACTCTGATCTTTATGTGGATGATGAGTTGGAGGAAAGCTGATATTTAGTTTTATAAAAAGAGTGACAAGTGGTAAAAAATCACCAATTTGCATCATATGTAAAAGTGTACTATTACACTAAGTGATTACCTAGGACAAAATTGGGGTTAATGATAGGCTTTACCAAGGTAGGAAGATGAAATTCACCAGGAGCACCAACTACCCAAGAAATGCAATGAATTTAAAAGCGTTCTGAAGACAGTACATTCTTATTCCATTAACTATCTTATGAAACTCTAAGCTCCTCCAAAATGGGAGCCCATCTTTGTCATCATGGCATATCTAAAGTCTTATGGTTCCTGAAAGAAACAGATATATCCAACAGATTGCTATTGAACCTATATGATTCTCCTTCAAAGTGGCAGACTCTGTAATCTGGAAATGAATGAACAGGCTTTGTAGCTCACAAGATAAATGTTTAGTATCACAATTTTAAGGTTTAGTTTATGCTTTAAAGGGCCTAAACTTTGAAAAATATATATGTTCTATAATGCCTATATACATGTGAACACTTGTTTTATGTCATCATAAAGATATAGATATGAAGATAATATACACAATTGCACACACACATCCAGACACACATACTCACATACTTAGGTAAAAAGTAACTCAGAGAAAAAGTCCTCCCACTCTGGCTTTGCACTTTTCGCTTTCTAATTTGATACATTTCTATTGCTTTATTGCTATTATTTGTTTGGTTAGTCATTGCTCATTCTATTTAAGAAAAATCTTTGCATGGATGAAATCACAGAGTTGAGCTGGTCCTGGAGAACATAGGAATAAAATGCTGTGGACTCAGAGGTTTCTTCTTGAGGTGTATTAGTTGTTTTAGTTTGTTGTTTCTTGTGTTGAGTGTCTTATGTTTTTGTATTGTGTTGATGGTCAAAATTATCATCAACAGGGCCCCATTTTCTCTGCAATCAAGTACATAGTAAGATTAGCCCACATCACAAACATCCCAAAACCAGAGATGTTGGTGTGGATTTGGAGAAAAGGGAACACTTCTACACTGCTTGTGGGAATGCAAACTAATACGTTCCTTTTGGAAAGATGTTTGGAGAACACTTAGGGATCTAAAAATAGACCTGCCATTCCATCCTACAATTCCTTTACTAGGTATATATCCAGAAGACCAAAAATCACATTATAACAAAGATATTTGTACCAGAATGTTTATTGCAGCCCAATTCATAATTGCAAGTCATGGAAGAAGCCCAAGTGCCCATCGACTCACAAATGGATTAATAAATTGTGGTGTATGTACACCATGGAATATTATGCAGCCTTAAAAAAGATGGAGATTTTACCTCTTTCATGTTTACATGGATGGAGCTGGAACATATTCTTCTTAGCAAAGTATCTCAAGAAGAAGAAAAAGTATCCAATGTACTCAGCCCTACTATGAAACCAAGTTATAGCTTTTGTATGAATTATAGCCCAAAAATATGGGGAAAGGGGAGGGAAAGGAAAAGATGGGTGGAGGGAGGGTATTTGATGGGACCACACCTACAGTGCTTCTTATAAGGGTAAGTGTAAAATTTACTAAATGTAGAATATAAATGTCTTAACACAATGACTAAGAAAATACCGTGAAGGCTATGTTAACCAGTTAGATGAAAATATCTCAAATTGTATATAAAACCAGCACATTGTACCCCACAATTGCGTTAATGTACACAGATATGATTTAATTTTAAAGAAGAACCTTCTACAAGGAAAAATCAGCTTTGTTCTAGATTAGACGCTAAGGAGTTTTTAATAAAATGGACAACGTGACAGACATTATTTTTAAAATCTCAAGAGGAAACTCATAAATGTGAATTCCAAAGTTTGAAATCATGTTTAAAAAATTTTCGTAAGTTACGGTTGTATTACTAGGACCTGATACATATTTAGTCAGTGTTAGCAGGGATTTTATGATACAGAACTGTCTAGGAAACTGGAACCTGAATTTCTCAAAGAATCTGAAATTAGCTGTATAAATAGATCACATCACTAACCTATCACCACAAAGGCACTAACTCAGAAGCAATTAACACGCTGATAAGTGGGTTTTGATCCAACTGTTTTGACAGTTGTAATTTTATTATAAAATTATATTTAATTATAATTTCAAAGTTCCCCATCCCAAATACTGGAGGAGAAATAAACAATTGAAAGGATAAAGGAACAGAATAGTCATTCTACTTTGGTGAATACACACAAAAAAAACATGCACACCCCTATATATGAATTTACTTAAAATAATACCAAAATGTCATCAACGTTTATGCATCCCTTATGCAATTGAGAGGTAAAACATTCCTAATAAGTTTGCATCCTCCAATATGCAATCTATGTACTTCTCTGCTATCTGATCTTCGTCTGGGGACAACTCTATCCTGACTTTCATTTTTACTATTCTGTTATCTTTGGAAAATATTTTCATTATTCACGTGTCTTTTTTATAGTTGAATGTTATCGAAATAGTTTTACAATGTATAGAATGTTGAGAAATTTGCTTTTTATATTCATTATTATGTTTCTGAGATTCAGTCATGCATCATGTAACTATCATTAATTTATTTTTGCTGTTGTAAATATTCTTTTCTTTGAATATATCAAAATGAATTCTCCTGTTGATGGATAACTATTTTCAATAATACTATTATCATGCTGTTGGTAACTTGGTTGCATATCCCAAAGCTTTCCTTATTGTCATTAAATATGAAGTGTCTGATTTTGAATCAAACATTTAGTTTATTATATCTCAAATAAGAACGATACAGTTAATCAAAATATGAAACTGAACTATCAACAAAGTTTTGCCATCTTAACGATGCTGGTTTATTACAACAGTGAAGAAGCCTGGAGATTGAGTTGCAACTAAACTGCTTAAGGCATTTTCCATATTTTGTTAGGAATTGAATATTTTGCCTTGAAAGAAGGGTCCAAACCTGGTAGTCAGTTGGTTCAAGGTCTCACGAATACAGTGGAAGGCAGAGTTTCCAAGTGCAGCTTCCGTAGTTTTGAGTTTGTGGTTGAACATTGTCTTGCCAGAGGATTGGCCTGTTGGTACTGGCAAATCTTGGCTGCTTAATCACAAGTGTCCTCACCGTTTTGTCCAGTTGGTGGCAGTAGACATTCACTGAAATCAGCTGACCAGGTTTGATGAAGCTGCAGTGAACAATACCAAAATGGGACCACCAAACAGACACCATTAGCTTCTTTTGATGAATATTCAGTATCGGACTGTGTTTTGGCATTTCATCTTTATCCAACGATAGTTCCAAACACTTGGGATTGTCACAAATAATTCATTTTTCATCACACATAGCAATATGTTGTAGAAATGGTTTGCCTTTATGTTGTGATAGCAAGTAAGAAAAGTTTTGAAATAGTTTCTGACAGTCATTTAATTCATATGGAACCTATCCATCTATCCACCTTGGTGATTTGTTTCAAATGGTTCTATACTGTTGAAATAGTAACATCAAACCTTACTGCTTATTCACACATAGGTTGAGATGAATTAGCTTCCACAACGGTTTACTGCTCATCATTATCCACCTTGGTCTCAAGTCACCTACATGGCTTAATTTCAAGATGAAAATCACCAGAACAGAACTTCTCAAACCAATGACATACTGTGTGTTCATTAACCACATCCCTCCCAATTCTTTTTTTTTTTTATTAAGTCATAAAGAGGTAGATTATGTATACATTAATGCATCTGTGGGATACACTGTGCTGATTTCACATACAATTTGGAATGCTTACATTGTCCTGGTTAATATATCCCTCGCCTCATTCACTTAATTATTATGATAAGACATTTATACTCTATACTTAATAGATCTGACATATACCCTTGCAATTTTGAGCTGTCTGCACTGCATGGTTCCATGAGCAACTCATATGTAAAAGTAATAAATCCATTTTGACTTATCTATAGTTTAACAAAAATTGCTCTAAAAAATTTAAAAGATAATCACAGATGTCTTTGGCTTTTAATGATAAACCAAAATGTGCATTTAAAGAAATGAGGGGGTACCTTCTTAATAAAAATAAAACAAGAAAGGTCAAAGTGAAACAATAGAAATATTACCTGTCAAATATAGTGTTTAAAGAAATTGGACATTTCAGACTTAATAACCTCATACTGGGATCACATTGCTTGTTTATAAGATATACAAAAGTTTTTTAAAAAATAGACCCAAATTATTCTCTAATTTTGATATACAAATATCACATTGCTTGTCAATAAGATATACAAAAATTTTAAAAAATAGACCCAAATTATTTTCTAAATTTAATATACAAATATAAAGTTCAAAAAGGTGTAAGAATTTCTATTGATATATATCCTTGCCAACAATGATAGTATAAGAATTCTTAATTATTATACAGTTGTGGTTGGAGAAATATTGGTTCATTTTTGTCTTATTTGTCTCATTTTTACATTTATATTATTTGATAGCTTCACTATTGTTAAGAAACTTGACAAAACTCTTCTTTGATATTTGATTTTCTTTTTCTTATTAATACCTATATTTCTGTATAGTTTGTATACTAATTATTCATCATCTTATATAAATTACAAAATCTCTTCCTCCAATTTCAACTTCTATTTTATTTTCTTTAGGAGCCTTTCAATGAAAATATCAATAATTTTAATTTATTTGAATTTAAATATATTTTTATAGTTAGTACTTTTTCTGTTTTCTTTCATAAATCCAAACCAATATTAATTCATTGAGACCCTTCACTCTGGGACTGTCCTTCACCCCAGGAGTCTATAGTCTATCACAATAATTCTGCACCCCTCTGATTCTGTCCCTTTACCTCATTAGTTTCTAAATTCAGAAAATCACTCATGGTTATTCATAAACAAAATATCCTTATATTTTCCTCTTTGAATGTTACCTCTGCGGTGTTGTTCTATCTCTAACAGAGACGTCCTTTAAATGTTTTCTGTTTGTTTTTTCTATTTTTCTCATAGTAGTCTACCTGGAGATGAAAATGTATTGCCCAGTCATACACGAAAGATATCTCCCACATAGCTTGAAAATTCTATTTTCCAAGTCATTGCTATCCTTTCTAACATTACTCAAATCTTAATTTTGGGGCACTGAAGTATTCTCTACATGAGCCTTCAAATATTCTGTCCTCTCAGGTTTTTTAAACCCATTGCCTTTCTGCCTGCCAAAATTACTCATGCCGATTATGGTTTCTCTATCTTGTTATCCATAAATGCAAACCTTCTTTTAACCCAACTGCAGGCATCGTCCACCTGAGCACCATCTCCAGTCCTCACGCTCACTCCTTCTAGTACCTCATCTTCAGTAATCCTTCCAACATGACAAAATCTCCAACTAATTTAACTACCACTAAGTCACCCTCTTCTTGTTTTTATTTCCCCGTGTTCCACGGCTCTTCTGGGTATGCTTTCATTCCTTGCACCTCTCTTCCCTTATCTTACTTGTTTGATGACAACGTTTCTTCAGCATAAATACAATACAATTAATGGAAATAGTATTTTCTTTATAAAGAAGTGGTTTCCAACCCTTTCTAACATGTCTATCAAACAGCTCCAAAGTAGCTATGTAGATTTCCCTAATGTCTACCTCATCCTGCGGTAACACGCTGCAAAGATGAGATATGTGTGGGGACCTACAGCACAGTTTTTGGCTTACTAAATTTTAAGTGAATTTCACCATAATTAGATTTCCATTTATTTAATACATATCCATACTTCACTTACCAGGCTCGCTTTTAGGTGCTGGAAATTTAACAATAAGCAGCACCAATAAGCTTTAGTGTCTTTTGAAGTTTAAATCCTGCCATAAGGAGAACACAGAAATTAAGTATATAAAATAGCAAAGTAATTTAAGACAATTGTAAATACTACGATGGAGAAAAAAGCAAGATGATGTGAATGAGAGAACTGATTAGTAATTGTAACATGGATAGAGGAATCAAAGAAAACTTTTCTAAGCAGTTTAGAATTTGTTTGACATTCCAAAGATGTATGGGTTTTGTCAGCAGTGTTCCTCGAGAAGGGATGCCATTGCTGAAATACTGTGCCTGGGGAATGGCCCAGATGCTCTAGTAACCGTAAAAAGACCAGGCTGCCCAAAGCAAGATGAAAACAGGGGAGAATGACAAAGGTCACAAGCCTATTTGTTGTCATTTTACTATAAAAATGAGCTTTAAAAAGGAGAAAATCATTCTCAGATTGTACAGATACACACACATTCATATTTCCACACACACACACACACACACACACACACACACACACCCCACGTACACAGGTGCTTGTCTTTCTGTTTGAATGATACTTCATCTTTCTATGCAGACTTTTCCTATAATTGTTTTCACTGAAAAACCAAATCAAATATCTGATACCTTTCTCTTTGAACAATTTATCAAGCTCTTTGGTTTCCAGGTCTCTGTATAAACTTATTATATTTCTGAGAATAGGTATAGGTTAGTCTCAGATATTGACAACATTCTTTCAATTTATTTTTCTTTTGATTAAAGTTTCTCTTTACACTTCTAATTGAGTTCTACCACTTCAAATATTGAATCTTTCTAACAAGCTTTATCTTTTATTACTTTTTCTAGGAAATACTATATAATTTGTATTGTGTCATGGTCCTATATTTGAAAATATGCCCTGAAATATAATAGAAACTACCATATTATCTATCATGTAAATTCAGAAATTTATTCCCTCAATATTTTTGTACTGAAAATAGTCTTTTTTCTTGATTGTACAAGTAAGCTATCATATCATAAAAGGAAACTCAAGCAATGTAAACAAGTATGACAAAGATGCAATCGTTACCGCAAATCACATTACAATGTAGGGACAGTTCTCATCATTCGTATGTACGTTTGGGTGTGTTCAGTCATGAGTCATATTTCACTCAAGGATGGACCACATAGAACAGTGGTCCCATAAAATCATAATACATTATTTATTGTAACTTGTTAATGTTTAAATCCGCCAATGCTCCCATTGTGTTGCCATTACCTATATTATTCAATACAGTGCCATACTGCTTAAGAGTGTAGCCTAGGAGCAAAAAGCTATACAACAAAGCATAGGCGTATAGTAAGCTCTCCTACCTGGGTTTGATAAGTACACTCTGTGATGTTTGCACAATAACAGATTGCCAACACACTCCTCGGAATGTATCCATGGTGTTAAGTAATGCATGACTGTATGTATAAGATGAAAAATACTATGCATGAGGAAATTTTATCAACATATATAATTAGTATCTTTCCAAATCATTAAATACAGAGTGCCATATCATTTTAACAGCTGTTTAATTATCTCCTATAAATATTTATAATGATTGATTAAACGAGCCCTATATGTGTGAATAGATTTCCTCAAATCACTTACAATATGAATAAACTATAATTGTGGTGATTAAACTCTATGTGTATATTATACTGAGTATATCATTGGCATAAACTCTTAGCAGTTGTTTGACTTAGGGAAAAACTACATTTTGTCTTAGTCAATAACTGAAGTTGGTTTAATTACATTTATAAGCAATGACCACTAGCACACTTGGATTAATTTGCACTCCCAGCGAAACTGAGGGCTATATCTATACTTCTCTTCAAAAGTTCACTATTTCACCCTCTCAATTGCCACTTTGAAATACGCCACAATAGATTAATTTTATCAGGTGTGTTTTTGATGGCTAGTGAAATTTTACATGAATTTATCAATTATATATATTTCTGGTTTTCAATATCAATGCTTAAAATGTTTATCTATTTTGTAAGTTGTAATATTTTTTCATTTTACATTGTTTTATTTTAGGTTTGCTCTTTTCTCGATGTTGCAAATATTTTCCTAGTCTTTAATGAGTCCTGTAAATTTTTATCAAGTTTTTATGTTATACAAATTTAATATTTGCGTTTAATTAAAACGATGTTATCACACATATTTTTATAAAGTTTTGAAAATATATGTAATCAAATGATTAATTTGACATTTTAATAATTCTTCCATTTTTATATTTACAAATTCAAATGGACTAGTATTCATTTTTAAGAACCAGTGACGAAGAAAAAATATATAGTGTAACCCCAAACAGAGAAACTATGAATAACGTTCTTCAGAAATATGAGCCCTTATCTTGTTTCAGGCAATTAAAGTTTCCCTCTCCATTTCAAGTTGTTTTAGTTCATTTTGATTGTAAGTAGAACAGGAGGATGCCTACAAATATACTTTTACAAAATCATCTGTCTTAACAGTCTTTACATACAGGGTGACATTCACAATAAGCAATAATCAGTCAAAATGAATCCTGGCTGGGCTAGAAGAAGAGGCCTGGGGGGAACCACTCAATTCTCAATTCTTTTTTGTCTGGTGGTAGGGAAAGCCTAGGGAGTTCCTGGAAAAAAATGCATAGCTAGGGTGGCCCAGGACAGGGGAGAGGGGAACACTGAGGAGACAAGAGGAAGATATTTCAATGTGTTATGATGCACAATAGGTATCAGATACTAAAACATAACCAGCTGAATACCAGATTGTTCCTTCTCGACTTTCTAATTTCATGGGGGAAATTAATACTAAAGTACTATATATTCTGTTTAAATTCAAAATTTAGCCTTCCTAGTATTCATACCAAATGCATAGTTTATATTTCATTCAACGAGTTCTACTTTGTCATTATAAGTAATTACAACTTAATTTTGCCCGGCTATTTTTAAGGATATTGATAATCAGTTGAATGTGTCAACCTATTATTTTTCAAAGTGAAGGGGATTATTAACACACTTTTATCATTCTCACGTGTATGTATGAGCTGCTTCTTTTATGCAAAAATCAGATTATAACTCCTTGTAAGCAAACCACTGAATTTGGGAAGATAAGAGGACAAACGATTTAATCAAAAAATACAAATCCTCATCAGTAAAATAATATCCAAATATTAAACAAAGAAATTCAGATTTTTCAAAGGATGTGTATCAACCAATATTACCTGATACTTTGTATGAACGAAGTTTGAGTAATGAATAGTATAACTATTCATGAAATTAATGGACATCAAATGTATTCAAAGTGTGTTGATTTTGTGGCCAGAAAATATATTTGGGTTATTTGTTTCAACAATAAGCACAGAACTACAAAAAGATTCTTTTTTTTTTAATTGAGCTATTTTCAATTATTGAGGAGAAAGCAAAAAGTCACATTTCTCAAAATCAAAATTTTGTCTAATTCTTAATTTAATTTTATAGAACTAAATAATTATATGTCTACGCTATCACCTAAATTAATAATAATGAAAGTAATAAATTTTCTGTAAAATTATGACAATCTTATTTGTATTTTCTCATCTAATACAAAATTTGATCTTCAAACAACTTTCAGAGATGAACACATTTTATTATCACCAGTTTTGAAATTAAAAGTATCTCCCAAATAAAAACCTGAGTTGATATAGTCTATCTTCTTTCCCAATGCTCTGTTAAATTCACTAATTTTATTTCAAGATATGCCTTATCTATAGTCTAAAAATAGAAGATTGATTAATTTTTAGATGAAATTTGTTTCTTAATATCTAATTCTGACATTTTCCCTGGTATTTTACATAACCCGTAATTGAATTTAGATCAACTATGTATAGGTAATAGATTAAATATTTAAATATTTATTTACAAAATAGGGATTGTTTTTACCTCATGATGTGACTAAATAGTTTACCAGTACGCAAAGTATTTAGAATAGATTTTGGAATAAATTAACTTAGGTAACTACCAAATAATGATTGCAGTAAGAACGTATTTCACAACAAGTGATTACATACCAGTGTGTATCTGTTGAAGACAAGGTTAAAATAGTCATATACCTGGAATGTCTTCGAACATTTGTCAGATTTAACACCTCCTCAAATTCTATTACATAGATACCACTTTAGATTTAGGATTTGAAATTGCCAGGTCAGTTTTTCAACCTCTAAATCCTAAATTCTGATGGCCACTTTTCTTCTGCGCAAAAAGTTACATAGATTCATTGAATGTGTTGCAGCTGTTAAATGAGCGAAGGCTATTCATCCACCTTTTTCTTTTCTTTTTTCATTTGATTTCACTTCTAGACGCTTTCATTCTTCCGGCATACTTATAATTTAAGTAATTATTTTAAGTATTAAAAGAAGTCTTTTAAGTACCATGTAGGCCAATTATTTCTTCTTTTAAATCTTTGAGAACAGCTCTTGAAATAGCAGGTCAAATATATTTTGATTAGAAAAATACATGGTGTTAAGATATTTAGAGCCTTTGTATGACTAATATCAAAAGGTGTTTGCTGTACTCCTTTTTCAAGATCTTGAACACAATTTATGTTCTAATATCCTAGACATGATAAAAATATAATGATTATACACTGCATATGAATTTGTATTTAGCAGCATTTGCTAAAATAAACTAACTTTGCCTCTAATCACGAGCTATTTCTATGACGATCATCGCACTCAGCTGACATATAATCAACTTGCATCTGAGTGGAGTTTATCTGCGGACTCTACTATTGTCTTCAAGCCTGGCTGAGTCTGTAAAACTCTTAGATGAACATCCATATTAACTACTAGAAACTAGAGTAAAGCACTTCTTCCAGAAATGGAAATTTTTATAAAGAAAGCATCTAGATTAGTAACAGCACAATGAAACAAAGTATCATTTGCCTGCAAGCACACTCAGAGGTCGGAGGTCTTTAGGATTCAAATTTACCATACTTGAGGCCATTATAGAGCCATGAATCAATAGTAAACATCTTTTTTTTTTTTTTTTTTTTGGAGACAGAGTCTCACTATGTCACCCTTGGTAGAGTGCTGTGGCATCACAGCTCACAGCAACCTCAAACTCTTGGGCTTAAGCAATTCTCTTGCCTCAGCCTCCCAAGGAACTGGGACTACAGGCACCTGACAGAAAGCCTGGCTATTTGTGTTGTTGTTGTTGTTGTCATTGTTGTTTGGCGGGCCTGGGCTAGGTTTGAACCCGCCAGCCCTTGTGTATGTAGCCAGTACCGTAGCCATTGAGGTACAGGTGCCAAGTCCATGATAAACATTTTAAAATTACTCTTAATTTCTCCACACTTCCATCTAGTATGAACCACCTTACTCTTTCATTCTGCCATGATAAAAATTGTCATTAATCTCTTTTCTTCAGAGAAGGTTTATTATTTACTAGAATTTTAAGTTTCTAAGTCTCTGAACAAACAATTAAACCATACGCAAGTAAAGATAGTTTCACAATGAAAATGTGACAATGCTCACAAAGAATTAAATGTTAGAGATCACAAATACTGTAAAATAAATGAAAACTGTCTTTGATTAGGCTCATCAGTAGGCCAGACATGACCATGCAAAGAACTGGAGAATCTGGAGATGAAGCAATAGATACCTCCAAAACTAAAATCCAGAGGGGGGAAAAAAAGAAGAAGAAAAGAAAAAAATATGTAAAAAATATCAAGAACTGTGAGATAATTAACAATAGGTCAAACATACGTATAATGTGATATCAGAAGAGGAAACATAGAAAGTAACAGAAGAAATGTTTGAAGTAATAGTGGCAAAATATTTTTTAAATGACCATAACATCAAAGTGCAAATCTAGAAAACTCAGGAAACATGTAGCAGAATAAATAACAAAAATAGCAACACAAATTTCTGTATAGGCATATTATATTCAAGCTATAAAAACTACAAAGAGCAAATTTTGAAAGAAGTCAGAGGCATGAAGATGAGGTTGGGAGATCAGGGGAAAATACTGATAGAGAAACAAGGGTAAGAATTACATCTCCTCAGAAACCGTGCAAGTACGAAGAGTGGAACAAAGTATTTGAAATGGGAGTACAAAATGTCCAACAATCTAGAATTT
This sequence comes from Perodicticus potto, assembly GCA_963574655.1. NCBI lineage: Eukaryota > Metazoa > Chordata > Mammalia > Primates > Lorisidae > Perodicticus > Perodicticus potto. Next base: position 19,848 of record CAUYRH010005675.1, read on the forward strand.
TGTACCTGAAAAAATTAATGGTCGCAAGTTAAGAATAATTTCTTGAAAAAACAAAAACTAAAAATGTGTTGCCAGTAACCCTGCCCAGAAAGAAATGTGAAAAATTCATTCCAGAGAAGAAAAATGATACAATTCAGATATTCAGATAGTTCATTTACATAAAATTGTAAACAAATGGCTTTAGGAATAGAGAACAAACCTGCGATTTTTTTCTAGCAGCTATGCAGTTTGGAAAGGAATTGACAACAAAGGGACCTTAGGGAATTTTTGGATACGTGGAAATACTCTGTGGGTTGATGATAATGCTGGTTACATTATTATATGTATTAGTCACAATTTATATAATGTATACTTGGAATGTTGAATTTTGTATGTCTGTAATTATTGTCTCAATAAATCTGACTTTAATATGTTTTCTTAAACTCTGAGGTTGAACTCATGAGCTTTCTGATATTTTGAAATAATTATACAAATTTAATTGGTTGGACAAAATAAGAAACTCATAACTTTTATCCAAATATCTCTATAATTATGATTAAAGCTAGTTCATAGATAGCACTTGAACTCCATAAGAACCAAATATAGGATGTTAAAATTTACTTATTCAGCTGGGCGTGGTGGCTCACACCTATAATCCTAGCACTCTGGGAGGCTGAGGCGGGTAGATTGCTTGAGCTCATGGGTTCAAGACCAGCCTGAGCAAAAGTGACACCCTGTATCAAAAAAAAAAAAAAAAAAAAAAAAAAATAGCTGGGCATTGTAGTGGGCACCTCCTGTAGTCCAAGCTACTCAGGAGGCTCAGACAAGAGAATCACTTAAGCCCAAGATTTTGAGGTTGCTGTGAGCTGTGACACCACAGCACTCTACCGAGTGTGTCTCAAAAAAAAATTATGTATTCAAAAACCTAAATATTTAAGCATTTAAGAACTGTATAGATTTTTGACATTTTAAAAAATTAATTTGTAAAGTTGTTTTTTAAACCAATTTTAAACCTGCTTATAAAATGTTTACAATCAAGTAGGAATTCATAATAGTACATCTTCCCTTATAAATTTGTGGAATTATAATGCTGTATATTTTAACGCCTCACAAGTATTATCTGTTTTTTTTCTGATTCTTTAGGTTTAGCTTAAGTCTGGCCTTAACAGGCCAATAATCTTCTTTCAAGCATTTTGACTAAAATGGTTATTTTAAAAGAAGGTGGGGGTATTTATTATTTTTCATTTCAAAATATGAAATATCTCGCCCAATATCTTAAGATCTTAAGCCACTAATTCCAAATGGTTGAATACATTGATGACGTAAGAACATTGAAAAGTATCAATTATATTTTTCTCCTAAGTACCAGGTATTTATGTTATGGATTATTGAAGGTTTTATTAACTTAGCCTCTGAACACCTTCAACTTGATAGTCAACATTACAATTTTAAATTGCTTTATAAAACATTTTAGGAGTATTCATAAAAACCCCAAGGCCAGTCAGACTTATTATTTCATTTTATGGATTAGGAAATTTACCAAAAGCAGGAAAAAGTCCAAAGAGGAAAATTGATTTAATGGAAAAATAAGCTTTTCAGCTCAAGCCCTCAGGCATACCTTATTTCATTATGCAACAAAATCTCTACTTGCTTACATTTTGCATGGAATAAATTTAAATAATGTATACTGCCAACTACATACTAGTTTAAAGAAGTACTCATTGTCAGGATAAACACTAATCTCGTTAAAGAATGAATAAATAAATCACTTCAATGGAATAGTTTGTTGATGATAGACTTATAGAAGTGAACAGTGAACAGAATAAAAGGGAAGAGCACAGCTGTGGAAGGAGCTGGTACAGGGAGAAGGTGTATTACTCAAAAGACAAAAGGCACTTTTAAACAGTAATATTTAGACTGAAATTCACAGAAATCTTTGATATATAAGTTATTATTATATACTCCAAATATTGCCATTTGGATTTTCCAGTAGATAAAAATAATATCATATTTAATAGTATGGGATAAGATGTAACTAATATACCTATAAGTTTGTCATAAGCAGTGTGAAAAAATACTTTAAGAATTCATTAAAAAATCAGATGCCAGTATTTAAAGGTTACCTTTGTCAAAGTACACTGAAATGTCTATAAAGCTAAATAAAAAAGATACACAACCGTGTGCGCTCAGGCCCCAAACAGGTGTTTATCTGTAATTTTTGTATTCTTGCAAAGTCCTTTGGCAAATAGTCTCTTCAAAACTTTTCCACATTCTTCAATCCAAATCTGATTTCTTACCTCATCACAGAAAATTAGAATACCCACCAGCATTCCCTCAGGTTCTCATTCTGGAAAATCTAAGTATTGCCCATCATAGCCTATTTGTGGCCTTGGTTTTCTAATCTATATCTCAATATTACAAATGCTTCTGCACCTAAGACTTCATTTTTTCCACCAAGGCATTGACATAGGTTTTCTATCACCACAGATAGTATGACTCTTCAGTATCCTGTTATATTAAAGAGGATTTCCTTTCATTATCAAAAACAAAAATAAAGGCTCCGTGCCTGTGGCTCAACGGGCTAAGGCTCCAGCCACGTATACCTAAGCTGGCGGGTTCGAATCCAGCCCGGGCCCGCCAGATAACAATGAAGGCTGCAACCAAAAAATGGCCGGGCGTTGTGGCGGGTGCCTGTAGCCCCAGCTACTTGGGAGGCAGAGGCAGGAGAATCGCTTGAGTCCAGGAGTTGGAGGTTGCTGTGAGCTGTGATGCCACCGCACTCTGTCCAGGGTGACAGCTTGAGGCTCTGTCTCCAAAAAAAAACAAAATCAAAAATAAATTGGGTGGCAACCTGTGGCTCCAAGGAGTGGGGCACCAGCCCCATATGCCGGAGGTGGTGGGTTCAAACCCAGCCCCAGCCAAAACCTGCAAAATAAATAAATAAGTAAATAAATTGTCCCACCACTCTACTTTATCAATATGATATTTTGATACACGAATACATTATGAAATTGGTTATTGTAGTAAAGCTAGTTAAAATATCTACTACCTCACAAAGTTACCTTCTGTGTGTGTATGTTGTATGAACGTTTAAAATCTACTCTGTTAGCAAGTGTCAATTATTGCAGTATTATTATTAAGTGTTGTCACCATGCTGTACCTTAGGTCTCCAGAACTGATCCACGCTGCAGCAGGATGAATGTTTAGACCTTTGAGCAACATTTTTCCCTGAGTACTTGATTGTAAGTAACAGAAACAAATCATGGCATTTTAGGAAAAATTGAGAACTCCTGGGAAGACACGGGGAGCTTTCAGAATAGAGAAGAGATGGAGGCCCTGGACAACAAGGAGCAGGAGTCTGGGTCTGGGACATCGGCTTCTTTCCCTCTCTCTGTCTCTCTCTCTCTCCCTCTCCCCTTCCCACTCCCTCTCCCTGGGCCGTGCTTACCTGCTTTGTTCCTCAGGGTAGAAATGCATTTAAGGCATCCTTTTGTTCTGTGTGTGCCACCTGCGTCAGTTGCTGGAACCTGGATCACATCCCTGTGCCTGGGCTGCCTCAGGTACTGAGAAAAGAAAACCTACTGTAGTGATACCTATGGATCCAAACTGTGTCTCCCTAGTATTGCAGAGAATCGAGAAATTCTTTAATAATGGAAAGAGGTAAACAGACCATTATGTCTTAGTCTATTCAGCTGGCTGTAACAGCATACCCTAAACTGGGAAGCTTATAAACCACAGAAATTATTTCTCACAGTTCTGGAGAATTGGGAGGTCCAACATCAAGGCATCAGCAGATTTGGTTTCTGCTTTCTTATAGATGGCACCCTGTCACTGCGTAGTTAAATGGTAGAAGAGGCCAACAACCTCCCTGGGCCTTCCTTCTGAGAATCTCAATTTCATTCATGAGGGCACAGCATTCAGGACCCAGTCACTTCCCAAAAGATCAATCTCTCAACACCATCATCATGGGGGTTGGGCGGCAACTTCAGAATTTTGTGGTGGGGGGAAGAGACAAAAACATTCGGAGCATAGCCGCTTAGTCCCCAGCCTTTATCACTGAATCTACTTACTGATTGTATTTCTTTTTTTCTAAGTGCAGTACCAGATGGTTCTACCCTACCTCCATACTGCTCAAATTGTTTCTTTTAGCATTACCAGTGATCTTAGACTTTGTAAATACAATGAAAACTTTTCAGTCTTCTTAACATTTGACTTTTCAGAAGTATTTGTTAGTATTGACTGACAACCATCTGTTCAAAACATGCTTGCTTTAGCTTCAATGTTTTCACTTATTCCTTTTTCTTTTTCTACTTTACGAACTTTTTAATTTTTATTTTTATCCACATGCTTTTTCAGTCTTATAATCCCTCAGCGCTATGCCTTTGCTCTCTGCCCTTCTTACTTCTCATACCACATACTTCATATTCTTGGGTGGCTTCATTTATTCCCATAAATTTGTTAATTTTGAATCATTATCCAGATGACTTTCATATTTACTTCTAGTCCAAATCGCTTTTCTAATCGTTATAATCTTTATTTAATTGCATTATCATAAATCTTTCTCATATTTTAGTTTTCAGCTTAAATTTCATATCAGCGGGAAACATTTTCTAATGCACCCATCTTAACTCTCTTAACTGAATTACACATTTACTTCAAAGCCTTTAATAGAATTTATTATGATAAACAAATTTTCTGTTCCAATACCATATATGTGCTCATAAAAAAAATTTTTTGTTAAACCAAATCGCACCTTTTAAACTATCTTCCAGAGAAATGTGTAAATTTGTAAACAGAGAGCTAAAACAAACAAACAAACAAATTCTAACAATCGAAAGAGTAGCATATTCAAATTTATACTAGTGTACAGACCTAGGATCATGATAATTTGATTCTTTGCAGCTTTAAACTTCACCGCTTGTACATTTCTCTTTTGAGATAGATACTTGACGGCTTTTGTTTTCAATACAGATTGGCTTTTAGAAAAATTAAAATTCAAATCAGAGGTGTGGACATCTTCTTCACTTTCTCTTTAAATACAGAGAAAGATAGCTTCATAGATTTTTCATCTGGACTCTAACTGAACAAGTAAGCAAACTACCACTCTTTTGAATGTAAGAATTTGAAGTCTTTTCTTCAGGTCTTCCCTTAGATGGTAAGAAAGTTTGCTTTGATCTGTTCAAAACATTAGCATGGTGGTGGGAAGGTGAGCATGTGTAGAGAACCATGCTGAGATATCACCTAACTCCAGGGAGAATGGCCTATTTCACAAAACCACCCTGAGATATCATCTAACTCCAGCGAGAGTGGCCAATATCACAAAATCTCAAAATTGCAAATGCTGGCATGGATGTGGATAGAAAGGAACACTTTTACACTGCTGGTGGGACTGCAAACCATTCTTCTATTTTTGTTGCTGCCATATTTTTCTTTGTAGGCTTAGTCATAAATTCTTTGCCTATGCCTATGTCTAGAAGAAATTTTCCTACATTTTCTTCTAGAATTTTTATGGTTCATAGCTTACATTTAAGTATTTAATCAATCTTGAATCAATTTTTGAACTAATGGTTTAGTGTAATGGTTAGTGTCAAGACACTGAGTAACAGTGACAAGATTTTGAGTGTTGGTTGTGTGACTTTGGACAAGTCAATTTACCTTTAAGAGCCTCGACTTCTTCATCTTTGATCATGGGTAAGAGGAATACCTTTCTCAGTAGGTTTGTGTAAGGATTAAACAATTCTATATATATCATATATAAAGTAACTTGAACTAGTGTTCAATAGATACGGACCTTCATCATCATAATCACCACCACCATTATCATGTCACCACCATCATCACAATAGTCACTTTCATCCACCATGCTCATCTTCATATCTTCATCATAATCACCATCACCATCACCACCTTCATTACATTCATTGTCATCATCACCTTCACTGCGTTCACTATCACCTTCATTACCATCACCACACCATCATCATTATCAACACCAACACTATTATACCATTGCTATTAACACCATAGTTGCCTTCATTGTTATCAGGCTAATCTTCATCATAATCGCCTTCACCATAACCACCATAATTATCTCCATCATTACCTTCATCACCCTCACCACCACCATCATAATCACCATATATGATGAGTCCTTATAGTGTCTGACATTTAGTACACAACTTTTCTGCAATCTAGAACTATGAATTTAAACAAAATGAACCAACATAAGCATGACTAAGAATATATAGAAAATGAATGAAAGAGTAGAGGAGTAGGGCTTGGTGTCTTTATGACCTTTAGTCTCCCATTTCAGGGTCTTTTCTCCCCCCAAAAGCCCTGGGTGTAACACAATCCTCTATATTCCTCAAACTTCCAGGTGCTGATGGAATACAAGAAATGGTTTACTGGGATGTGGAAAGGGGTAAAAACTGAAAGCACTGAGATGTCTCAGACTACCATCCACACAAAAGAGGTAAGATCAGATCATCTAGAGAGTCTGGAGTGAACCCAACATCTCCTGCTTCCAGGAGCTTCCTGGTTCTGTGATCAAAAGAACAGAGACATTGAGTTAGGCTTCTGCACTATGCAGCTGAAGATTGTGATTTTTGAGACCCAAACCAGACCTCTTCCTTCCTTCTTTCTTTCCTTCGTTCCTCTCTCTCTTCCTTTGCTCCATTCTTCATTCTCTATGTCTCTCTCTTTTTCCTTCTTTCCTGTCTTCCCATTTCTTTCTCTCCCTCATTCATGCCCTCCTTTTCCTTTGTTCCTTCCTTTCCTCTTTCTTTCCTATTCTCTTTCAATTACTTTAACTTTTTCTTCCTCCTCACTTTCACGGTTTCATTCTTCTCTTCGTCCTTTGTCTTTCTCCCCGACTTTATTCTTTCCTTCCTTCCACAAATATAAAAGAATATTTAATTTAGAAATTTAAATAACAAATAGTTATTGTCCACTCTGTTTAGGTGCTAGGGAAACTTCAGTGGACACATTGACAAAAATCCTGGCCTCATGGAGCTAATATTCTAATAGCGGGAGGAGACAAACATAAACCTCAAAAAGTGACCTTTATGGTGGGTTATAAAGTGATAAATAGAAAACAATAGACCAATACAAAATGGAATCCATGGGTCAAGAAGAGTCCAGTTTTAAATAAGGCAGCCACAATGAGCCTCAAGGAGAAGAAAACACTTGAGTGAAAACTACTTAAAAGATGTGCATGATCAAAATGACCGATGGTTTATGAAATGATCTGGATTTGGAGATTATGAGTAGACTTTAAGTACTTTAGCTGGAAGCCATAGATTCCTGAGTACTGTGACTCTTGTAACTGGGCTCGTCCCTGACAGTAGCCTGGATGTTATGCCACCCAGGAGCTTTTAGGAGATATGAGCTTTATTTGGAACATGGAGCCTCTGAGCCAGGGTAGCTACTGCACCTGTCACTGTGAGGATCAAATGATGTGAAATGTGTTAAGTGCTTAGAATGATACCTTACGCCACAGTACTATTCCTGTAAATATTTCCACAAAGACAACAAAACAAACCATTACAAATGTGGGTATTGGAGGCAAAAAGTTGTAGACTCATGTGTTAGGACATATTTATGGAGCTTTAAAGCTTACAGAAATCCTAGCTTGTCATCTCTAGGTAAGCTAGAAGTTTTAGTTAATTTCTGAGATGCTAATTTCTCTTTCACTTTTTCTCCTTATGCTTTCTTCCCAAGTAGGAAGGACCAGAAAAGTCATCAGAATTCACTCAGAGAAGAGACGCCACATGGATCCAACCAGAGCCTCAAACTCATCTCTCTGCTGCTTCTTGGCTAAGGAAGGAGAACTGACCTGTTTACTGATGGTGCCCGACTGTGGTCAGATATAGATTGGAAAAAAATGGCACCATTTCTATCTTTTCCTGCAAAATGTCTACATGTATTTACCTATTTTGGCTTTTGATCTCCATAAAAGGAGCAGGTCATGCAGAAGAATAATCAGATCCACAATCCAATCCTTTGGCACATGTGTTCGTGTACAAAGGATGCTTTTTCATGATGAAGGCCAAAGTGGATTTTCTTCTTCCAGCTATAGCCACCTTGCTTAAAACTCATCTGCCTTAAAAAAAAAAAAAAAAAAAACTCATCTGCCAGCATCTGGATTCAGCTCATGTCTCTCTCTGTCCTCTCTGCTGTTAAATTCTCCCAAAGATCGTGTATCATCATGTCATGATAGAAAATGCATGTTAATCAGTTTGATGAAAATAGTTAAGATTGTATATGAAACCAGCACATTGTACCCCTTGATTGCACTATTGTACACAGGTATGATTTAATGATAAAGATAATAAAAAAAAAAAAAAAGAAAGAAAGAAAGAGGAAAGGGGAGGGGAAGAGTAGGGGGTGGTTCAAAAGAGGGAGGGTTAATGGTGGGACCACACCTATGGAGCATATTGCAAGAGTAATAGTCAAATCTATCAAGTATTGAACACAAATGTCTTAACACTGTGATTAAGTAAGTGAGGTGAAAGTTATGTTAATTAGTAGGATGTAGGTACTCCAATTTCTACAAATAATCAACACATTGAATCCCACAAAAGCATAAAAGTATTCATGATCTATGTATATATGACTTAATAAAATAAATTAATTAATTAATTAATTAAAAAAAAAGGAAAATGCAATAATTCCCATATGAATAAATACAAAAAAGGAGGTTACATTCTTCCAAATGCAAAATTATATTACCATCCCAGCTTAATGGTACATTAACACTGGAAAGAATATTTTGTTCAAAGAGAAGCATACCTTTTTGTCCAAGTATATTTTGCCCATCTTTGCCTGAGACATTTTTGAACCTTACATGTGTACCTGGGTGAAATATCATTTTGTTTTCTTAGTGCCCTCTGAAACATATCTCAGCACAAATACCCCTAAAACAAAGCAATCAGTTGTTCGGTCTTATTTGCTTCATTTTACCATTTCTAATTAATTTTCCAAAGTCATTTGTTTGTAGATGTATTTTTCAGCACATTAATAAACATGTGGGTTACTTTGTTATCAGAGAATATTTCTGAAAAGTTTTTAAATGGTCATTTTGTGATGACCGTTAATGTTAAAATAGCAGGCAGGAGTAACTACAATTTATTTGAAGAAATGTCTTGTGTGGTGTTGGGACTGTGTACAAAGGATTATGGCTGTTTAATAAGCTCAAATATTCTTTCACACAGCAAAAATAAACAGCGTGTGATCCACTCCACCTACTAGCTTTGAAATAATGTGATGTTTCCTTCTGAAAAGAGAGAATTTAGGGATATTCCTGTTGTTTTGAAATGTGTGTATGAAGTACAAATTTTTCTACTGCACAATTTTAATTTTAATTATGCAATTAAAACTTGCATGATGTGTGGCAAGGTGGCTCACACCTTAGTACTAGTTCTTTGGGAGTCCAAGTTAGAAGGACCTCTTGAAGGCGGGCATTTGAGACCAGCCTGAGCAAGAGCTAGACTCAGACTCTGAAAAAATAGAAAAATTGGCTGGGCATGGTAGTAGGTGCCTGTAGTCCCAACTAGTCTGGAAGCTGAGGCAGGAGGATCCCTTGAATCTAGGAGTTTGAGGTTCCAGGAAGCTGTGATGCCACCATTGCACTCTAGTCTGGATAACACAGGGAGACAAGATCCCATCTCAACAAACCAAACCAAAACTTGCATGAAGTCAATGTTTCTGGGCAATAGACAAATACTGTGCTTAATTCCCATTCTATAATTGAGACCATTATTAAACTTTGTGTCCCAAGCTAGAAACTGCATTTTGGGGAGAATAGGACATACTTGTTCAAGTGAGTCACAAGGTTCCTAAAACTTATCGTTTGCTTAGGGCCTGTTTCAACTTTGTTTCTAGCAGGCCAGACTTTTCTCCTGCTCTATCCCTAATTAATGACCAGACATAATCCCTCTGTTCAGGTATTAAATTGTATAATATTAAGATGAATTGCTAAAATTTAACCTTGCCTTTCATTTATGAGTAACTAAGTAATAACTGAATTCTACCTTGAGTTTTCTTTGCTTCTTTTCATATATACTTTTGCCTTTTTAATGTATATAAATATGTGCAGCACAAGTGAAATTTTGTTAACACAGATTGCATAATGGTCCAGTCAGAGTTTTTAGGATATCCATCATCGATAGTGGGTTTATTGTACCCATTAAGTGATTTCTCAGTCTCCATTCTGCTCCCACCCCTTCACCCCTGTGAGTATTCATTCTCTATCATTCCACACTCTATGTCCGCATGTTCACATTTTTGGCCCCTACTTATAAATGTAAGCATACAATATTTGTCTCTCTGTGTCTAGCTTGTTTCAGTTAAGATAATGACCTCCGTCTATGTTTTCTTTGAACTGCTCTGAGACCTGGCATCCTAACATGTGTAGAGGTATAAAAATGCAGTGGGGAAAAATGTAGAAAATATATGACTAGACCTAATGGAATAAATACTGTTATTGGTCATTGAGTGCTTAATAAATATAATGTAATATTCTTATTAAAAACAGTCTCCATATTCTGTGTTTCTTTCAATTAATTATGCCCAGCATGCTGCCGGAGTCAATAGATGCTCAATAAATATTTATTAAATGAGTTTGGGATGGGAGTATATGTAAGTCCCTGGATTTTATTTCACATATCACTTAGTACAGGCCCTCAGGGGGACTGGGAAATGAATAGATTAATTAGGATGACCAACCTGAAACAATCAAAAGAGTTCAAGATGCCCCTGGGTGAAGAGCTCAATTTTACCCTTACTTGATAAAGGTTACTTGAACTTTACCTTAGAATTGAAAGCAATGTAACATAAAGATTTGTACTCTCATGTCAATCTGAAAAAAAATTTTTTAAAGGGCCATCCATATTCTGTTACCCAAAGTTTGTCAATTGCCCTCAAGGCTGCGTCAGAACTGAGAACAAATGGCTTGAGGAGAAGGAAAGAGAGAATTATCAATTTGCCAGCAAATGAGAAAGATGGAGATACCTATTTAATGCCATCGTTCTATACATCAGCAGAAATACAGAGCTTTTATAGGGAGGGCACTCTGTTCTAGGCTATTGTCCTTCAAATACAGTTAGCAATTCCAGTCCTCCCATCTCTGCTGCAGACAAAGCTACGGCCACTGTCTTCCTGGGAGGCCCACCTGGATCTTTGGGGGCCAAGGTCTCCTCCATCCAGACATTTCTGATGAGCCATTTCCTAAAGCACAAAGAACAAGAGATACTCCCTTGTCCCTCCAGACTACAGGCCTGGCCTAGGAAAGGATACGGTTTCAGTTCCCAAAAACAGTTGGGTGATACCTTCACGAGTTTTTCCCCCACTTTCCTCAGGGATTTTTGTTTATTCATGCCTTAGATTTGTTCATCTGGAATCGATTTTTGTGAGTGGAGAAAGGTGACGGTCCAGTTTCAGTCTTTTACATGTGGATGTCCAGTTTTCCCAGCACCATTTATTGAATAGGGAGTCTTTCCCCCAAGGTATGTTCTTGATTGGTTTATCAAAGATTAGGTGGTTGTAAGTTGTTAGTTTCATTTCCTGGGTTTCTATATGATTCCAAATGTCTATGTCTCTATTCTTGTGCCAGTACCATGCCGTCTTGATCACTATGGCTTTGTAGTACAGCCTAAAGTCTGGAATGGTGATACCCCCAGCTTTGTTTTTATCACTAAGAACTGCCTTAGCTATGCGGGTTTTTTTCTGGTTCCATATAAAACGCAGAATCATTTTTTCCAAGTCTTGAAAATACGATGTTGGTACCTTAAACGGGATGGCATTAAATAGGTAGATTGCTTTGGGAAGTATAGACATTTTAACAATGTTGATTCTTCCCAGCCATGAGCATGGTATGTTCTTCCATTTGTTAAGATCCTCTGCTGTTTCCTTTCTTAGGATTTCATAATGTTCTTTATAAAGGTCCTTCACCTCCTTTGTTAGGTATACACCCAGGTATTTCATTTTCTTTGAAGCTATGGTGAAGGGAGTTGTGTCCTTATTTAGCCTCTCATCTTGACTGTTATTGCCGTATACAAAGACTACTGATTTGTGGACATTGATTTTATGTCCTGAGACATTACTGTATTTTCTGATGACCTCCAGGAGTCTTGTGGTTGAGTCTTTGGGGTTCTCTAAGATCATATCATCAGCAAAGAGAGAGAGTTTGACCTCCTCTGCTCCCATTTGAATGCCCTTTTTTTCCTTGTCTTGCCTAATTGTATTGGCTAGCACTTCCAGCACGACGTTGAATAGTAATGGTGACAGAGGACAACCTTGTCTGGTTCCAGTTCTAAGAGGAAAAGTTTTCAGTTTTACTCCATTCAGTAAAATATTAGCTGTGGGTGTGTCATAGATAGCTTCTATCAGTTTCAAAAATGTGCCACATATGCCTATACTCTTCAGTGTTCTAATTAGAAAAGGATGCTGGATTTTATCAAATGCTTTTTCTTCATCTATTGAGAGGATCATATGATCTTTGTTTTTGCTTCTGTTAATGTGGTGGATAACGTTTATGGACTTGCATATGTTAAACCAGTCTTGCGTCCCTGGGATAAAACCGACTTGATCA
>CAUYRH010005679.1:0-18259 GCA_963574655.1 Perodicticus potto
CCAAAGCCCAACCTCCCAACAAACAAAAAACTATCTGGGAATACTGCTATGCTAACATATTAACCACAATATAATCATTCATAGGAAAACAGTAATTAAGCAATGAATTAAATTAAATAACGAAGTTCAAATTATCATAAACTCATAGACCACAATGATTTTACAAAACAAGCAATTCCAGAAATCTTATAAACAATAAAAAAAGAAAAAATATTTCAATATCATTCTACTTGATCTGGATACACCTGATATTGAAATTGGAAAAAATATGTTATTATAAAGGGAAATCACAAACATGTTTCACTTATAGATGAGGATGCAATATCCTAAACAACATATTGACAAGTTGAATTAAAAAAATTAATATTTAAGTAATGTACTTTGGTCAAAATTGAATCCAATTTACATGAAAGTTAAACAAATCTTTAAGAAGCTGCCGTCTCCTGCTTTACGTATGAGTCGATTTCAAATTCCTGAATCTAGTATTCATAACTTTCCACAAAAAATACTTACCACCTAATTCTAATGAACTAACTACCAAAAGTCATTTTGGGGCAAAAGAGGAATTCTGAACATAGACTGGTTATTAAATGAAAATAAAGAATTATTTTTATTTTGCTATTAGTAATAATGGCATTATACTATTCTCTCTGCTTTTAAATTTTCTTTCTTTCTTTCTTTTTTTTTTTTGCGTTAGAGTCTCACTATGTAACCCTCGGTAAAGTTCCATGGTGTCACAGCTCACAGCAACCTCAAACTCTTGGGTTCAAGCTATTCTCTTGCCTCAGCCTCTCAAATAGCTGAGATTACAGGCTCCTGCCACAATGCCTGGCTATTTTTTTTTTTTTTTATTTAACAGGCCCAGGCTGGGTTCAAACCCACAAGCCCCGGTGCATGTGACCAGCGCCCTAACCACTGAGTTATGGGCGCTGAGCCAGAACTTTAAATTTTCATAATACAATAAGTAATAAAAGATAAAAAATTACATAATCCCTTGTACATGACTCCTATTTTCCATAATCCTAAAAGATGTCTTCCCCTACTCTAAAGCCAGTCACATTCTTCTTCATTGCTGTCTTGTACCCTATATTGTGTGCAGATATATATTACAACTGTTAACCATCTTAGATCATTTAGTGAATTATAAATTTCAAGAAAACTTCAGTGTTTTACTTATCCTTGTAATCCCTACATTTTCTAATGCAGTCTTTTATACACAGTAGTTTCTATGATAAATGATTGTGGCAATGAATGGAACAAAGCTGTAAAATAAATTACAACCAAATATCTGCAACAGAAAGGACTGTTTGATAACAAAAGAAGTAATGCATTTTATAACTCTATAGCATTTCTAACATGAGGTCAAATTAAGCAACTGGGAAAAAATTGCTAAAATTAAGAGCCACGATCAGCAAGAGTACTCCCTCCAAAAATTTTTAATCACTACATACTGAGATGAATAATAATAAAAAGGAGCATACAGAGTTTATGAATAGTGATTCTCAAAATTTTCCCAATGAAAAGGTGACAGTGACACAATTGCTAAGTGAGTAGAAATCCTATAGGGAAATGCTAATTGTATTGTAATGTTTTAAGCCTGGAGAACAGAAAGATTTAATGGTAACTTTAAACATATGAAGTTTGGTTTGGTGGACAAAACTATAATTTATCATAGAACTGTTTAATTGTATGAACAAATCCAAACAATTCTTTTCTCTCTCCTGATGACTAACACTAAATCTCTTTTAAAATCTTTTAGAGGACAACTGCATATTTATTTTTCTTGCAATAGGTTATCTCTAGCAACATAAGTTTTGGAGTATTTAAAAAAAAACTCTATCTGCAAAGAAAAAAATATAGTACCTTTACTTTTCTTGCCAAATGCTTTCCTAGTTAAAGACATAATCTGCTTTACATTGGCAGTGTGCAGTCTTCTGGATAAATCTTTCCCTCTACCACCCCGCAAGACAGGTGGCTCTGGCTTTGGTCTTCATTGCTCTGTGTCACCACACACCTGGACCCAATTGTTCAACCACAAGAGGAGCAGGTGGGGTGAGGGTGGGCTGCCGTGCAAGAAATAAATGAGCTTAGCACAGTGGTTTGTTCCTGTACCAGGCACCCTCATTGAGTGGGTGGGCAGGGATGGGTGATGGGAGACTCAGGAGGGAGCCAAATAGAAGGACAAATGATGCAAACACAGACTTTAGATTCTAACATAATTCCTGGCATTAAGTTCGTACTGGCAGCCTGCTTACACAGTAGTTAAATGCTGGTTAACGCCAAGGCAGGTGCTCTGCAGTGACTGGACAATTGTAAGCACTTGGATAAATATTAGTTGTTGATTTATTCTGTTTTAAGAGTGTCAGTTTCCAAGCCTTCAGGTAGATTCTACTAATTTACTCCATCTATCCTCCTATTTATTTATTCGTTCGGTTTTAAGAATACAGTAGAGGAAATAGCAGTCATTTTTAAAAGAAGATTGTAGTCGTGTGATCTGGGAAGGCGTGTAAACATAAATAAACATGTTTGCTCTGATTAGCTCAAACTCTTAGGGCTGGATGCTATCAGGTAACAATCATGTCATTTATCTGTGCTATTTGATTATTATCACAGATCAAAGAGATGTGCTCAGTGTGTTTTATGTGAAAAAAAAATCACATGAAGTCACCATATAAGGGAACATTGAGACAGGGATCTTCCCCTTCAAACTCCAAAGAATAATCTGTAGCAGTAATTTTGATATTTAGAAAATGGTGAAGCTTGAGTTATTATTTTAACAACAATGACCTTACACAGAATGATTTCTGTGAAGTATATTAATGCAGGCATCTAGAAAACTATTTCAAAGGAAATCATATGGGTATATTGACCCCGTGTGAATTTTTGAGATCTGTGGGTTGTAACTGACAGCACTTCAAATCAAAAATACTGAAAACAATGGGGCAATAAGAGTTTCATGAAACTAAAAAATCATAGAAGCTGGAGATGTTTTGTGTACACCTGAGTTCAAGTCCTCAAATAATAGCATGTGGAATCTGTTTCTCTAATTTCTGATTCAGTTTTCTTCTATACTTCTTTCCTTGTTAGATAGGCTTTCTACACATTTTTATCCTGCAAGTCCTGGATTATATCAACAAGATTCAAGAATAGTTAGAATGAATACATTTTATTATTAAATGCTTCAGTAACAATCTCAAGAAAATTTCTGATGGCCTCCGATTGAGTCAAGTGACTAATCACATGAGCAAGGACAATGTGAGGCACCAAATGACCAAATCTGGGTCACATATCCATCTTTAGAGAAGGGAATAAAATCATCACCCAAATCAGGTACAGTGAGAACACATGAGAGTTAGTTACCTGTGGGAAATTGGGGAGCCCTTACTAAAAGTGAGAATGGTCGCTGGACAGTTCAACTACCAAAACCCCATTATTTAAATTACATTTTTAACCTTAAGAAAATTATAGATCTTCATGAGCTTTTAGGTGTTAAACATTTATCTCAGATTTTAAAAACATCACATTAATTAATTCCAAACTTCCTAAGACATGCCCTCAAAATATGCTATTAATGTTATTAAATGAATATTACAACTTGCATTTAAAATCAACATCTCTATTTCAGAGCATGGAAAGAGCTTGAATTAGTCTGAAGTGTTAAGAGAGAGAGAACCAATAGGATGGGTAGAAGGATAGATAGATAGATAAATAGCTAGCTAGATAAAAACATTGTAATAAAAACCTAGGTTTTATAATTATGGAGGCTGAGAAATCCCCAAATCTCCAGTCAACAAGCTAGAGACTCGGTAGAACCAATGGGAAAGTTTCAGTCAGTCTGATAAGGATGGGAGAAGCTCAATGTCCCAGCTGAGAGCTAGGAGAGTTAGGTGGAGGAAAAAAAGGCTTACTCAGCCTTTTATTCTATTCAGAACTTCAATGAGTTGTATAAGCTCTACCTACATGGGGAAGGGCAATCTGCTTTACTAAGCCTACAAATGCAAATGTTAGTCTCATCGAGAAAGATCCTCATAGACATAGCTAGATATAGTGTTTAACCAAATATCTGGGCACCCAAGGGCCCAGTGAAGTGAATACTTTAAATTCACTATCACAAAGCTTTAGGATCTAGTCCTAGTTTTCCTACTAAAAGGCTACATGATACTAGGGAAATAACTTATGTTCTCATATTTAAATGTAGTAATTTTTCTGACCTCACCTATTTCATAGGATTGTTAGTTATCTTAATGAAAAAACAATATGGTTTTTGAACAGGAAACTATTATTAAAATACTGTTTTATAGCATGTACTTACAAATTTTATTTCTGAAATATATTTTATTTAAATATGTATAAAGATTTTTTTCCACCATATTATTTCTACCTCTTATGTACACATTAAAAACCTGAGTTTAGGGCAGCGCCTGTGGCTCAGTGAGTAGGGACTGGCCCCATATACCAACCATGGCAGGTTCAAACCTGGACCTGGCCATACTGCAACAAAAAAATAGCCAGGCTTTGTGGCGGGTGCCTGTGGTCCCAGTTACTTGGGAGGCTGAGGCAAGAGAATCACCTAAGCCCAAGAGCTGGAGGATGCTCTGAGCTGTGATGCCACGGCACTCTACCAAGGGTGAGAAAGTGAGACTCTGTCTCTAAAAACCCCCCTAAAAACCTAGTTATAACATCTAATGTTGTAATTCAGCCTCCTATACTTTTAAGAAAATTAAGATTTTTGGTCTTTTGGATATACTCCTAGTAGAGGAATTACAGGATTCAATGGCAGGTCAATTTTTAGATTCCTGATCCAAACTTTTTTCCAAAAGGAATGTATTAGTTTGCATTCCCAAAATCACTTTGCAAAAAAGATATTTATAGGGTGGCGCCTGTGGCTCAAAGAAGTAGGGCACCAACCCCATATGCCAGAGGTGGCAGGTTCAAACCCAGCCCCGGTGGAAAAAAAAGAAAAAAAAAGATATTTGCACCAGACTATTTATTCATTGCAGCTCAATTCGTAATAGCCAAGTCATAGAAGAAGCCCAAGTACCCATAGACCTATGACTGGATTAATAAATTGTTATATGTATACCATGGAATACTATGCAGACTTTTAAAAAGATGGAGCCTTCTCCTCTTTTATGTTTACATGGAGGGACCGGGAACATATTTTCCTGAGTAAAATATTTCAAGAATGGAGGAAAAAGTATCCAATGTACTCATTACTTCTATGAAACTAACTTATATTGACTCACAATGTCTTAGGAAAGATAGAACACAACTATAGCCCAGAATGAAGGAGAAAAATGGAGTGGGAAGGGGGGGGAGGAGGTTTGATAGAGGGAGGGTAAAAGGCGAGACCACACCTATGGAGCATATTGCAAGGATACAAGTCAAATCTGTCAAGTGTAGAACATGTCTTCACACAATAATAAATGAGGCGAAAGCTATGTTATTGGTTTGATGTAACCACGTCAGATTGTATAAAAAAAATCAACACATTGTACCCCACATGTGCATGCATGTATTCATGATCTATGTGTATATGACTTAATAAAAACATATTTGTACCCCAATAATATTTTGAAATAAAAAAGAAAAATGTTTGAACCATAAAAAAAAAAGAAAAGAAAATTAAGATGTGGCTTTCCTGTATTCCCCTCCCACACACTTCCAATGGCTCTTTATTGCTTATTTTTTAGTCATCTATAAGTAATCTACAACTTCATTTTTTGAAAGTTCTTGACATAAGCCAATCATTCTGTTGATAGCCAAATGGCTACTAAATGTCTGAACAAATTTTATGCAACAACTCTCATTCAGCAACCTTAGGAATAATATCCCTACACATATGGTGACCATGTAAATGTGGGAACATTAATTTGTTTACAGAAAAAACATAGCAAATAGTGCATCGAGCAAGCAGGACTCACAGAGTATAATCCCCCAAACAACTCTTTTTTTCTCTCTGCTATTATTAGAGAGATTTGCAATGGAAGAATTTGCTTCTCCTGCTCATGGCTCAAAACTCAGACATGCCTGATAATTTTTCAGGCCACTTTTAAGTAATGTAAAGTCTTATAGACTCATTTCATCATAAGTATGTTCTCAGTTTTATAGCTGTATATGTATATAGACCCATCAGACAATAAACTTTTGAAGATTTAAATTTAAAAATGTCCTTGCCTCCTGTGGAAATAGGACATAGACTTCTCTTTCCTCTCCTTAAAGTTTCACCTTTCCTCTTCCGTCATCTCCCTCTTGATTTCTAACCTTGGAAGACTAAAGGTGCAAAGATACAGAAAATAGAAAAGGGGAAGGTCTTACTGTAGAGTAAAGTCATAAGATGGCTTTGTCATCTTAGGAATTACCAAATACTTAGAGGTGGTTCTTTCTATTGAGGCTTTTGTGGGAATATCTGAGAATATTTGATGGCCCCTCCCTGGATAAGGAGCAATCATTTTTCTTCTGGAAAAATACTCCTGGTTTCCCTGTGATCTACTTCATGTAGATTATTTTGTTTACATCTCATTGCCTTTTCTTTTGGACAATTGAAAAGGTTTAAATCTGGTTCCAAACTGACTCTAAGATAAAAATTATTGAATATTTTCACCTAACAATCATTAGTGGATTTTTAGGTTTGGGCTCCAATATTAGTGAAGAAACTACCTCTTTTTTGTTTTGTAAGAGCAGCATTTTAGATTTCCCTGTGCCCTACAATTACTTAAGTGCTGGAGACTTGTATCATCATTCATGATTATTGCACTGAAGACCTTCCCACTGCACTTGAGGTGGGAATGAGGATCCCTCCTTCATTATATGTTGGTGAAACACCAGTTTGGGACTGGTAGAAGTCTCAAAAATAAAAATGAACGCAAAAACAAAAGAACAAAAACAAAAATCCTCTTCATAAATCCCTTCTACTCTCCACATACTGAATTTTGTTCCTCCTACACAAGTGTTGACAGCCATACTTCGTTCAAGTATGGGTGACTAGAACCTTCGTTGGAATACAGAATTACATTTTTGATTATTGCTATGTTGGTTGACATTTCCAGATTGAACATTCTGATTCACCTCCCCTATTTAATTCACACTCATTTCATCTCTCTGAAATTTGGTTATGTGCTATTGCAACTGTATAAAATCTCATGGAATAATTAACTTTTTTTTTTTTTTGACAGAGTCTCAAGCTGTTGCCCTGGGTAAAGTGCTATGGTGTCATAGCTCACAGAAACCTCAAAATCTTGGGCTCCAGCGATCCTTTTGCCTCAGCTTATCTATTTTTAGTAGAAATGGGGATCTCGCTCTTGCTCAGGCTGGTCTCAAACTTGTGAGCTCAAGCAATCCACCCACCTCAGCCTTCAAGAATGCTAGGATTACAGGCATGAGCCACTGCGCCCAGCCTGAATAATTATCTTTCTAACATCCTCAATATCTACAGAATTTTCTACCAGCAAAACTGATCAGGAACTCCAATGATTTTGTTCTTGTTGTGCACTTTTGTTTGCATGTTCTTATAGATTAACTGAACTATCATTGTTTATATCTTCACTGACAAAGGGCATGATATAAATGATGACAACTGTTTATAATTCAGTCCACTGTTTTTTTTTAATATCAGATTAATCTGAGGGTACAAATAATTAAGTTACACTAGTTGCATTTGTTAGGTAATGTTCAAGTTGCAGTTGAACTCTTTGTCTAGGGGGTGTGCTGGTGTTGTATACGTTTACATTGTGCCCATTAGGTGAGAGATTACCAAGGCCCCTCCTCCTCCCTTCTCCCCTGTTCTACCCCCTCTCCCCACTTGAATTTAATTCTCTCTTGTGGGTGTGTAGTTGTTTATCCATTGGTTTCCTATTAGTATTGCGTACATTGGATGGTTGCTTTTCCATTCTTGTGATATTTTACTAAGAGAGTTCACTATTTTTTTCTAAAATTGAGTGACATGAATAATTTCTCTGTATTAATTAGAAATTTGGTCTACAAATTCTCAAACTGAGAACTTTCGTTTAGCAGTAATTTTAAGAGCAAATGAAAATAAATAAAGCACCTTGTATTTCTTCAATTATTTCTTAAATTGTGCATGAGAGCCTTAAGCAACAAATGGACAACTTGGTGAGCAAGAAATAGCCATAATTATAAACCAGAGATCACACCTCCTAAAGTATCACCCCACCAACCCCCAGAGTGTGAGATAACTAATCCACATAATCATTGAAATTCTTGCTTAACCCTAGTAATCTACACAGAAAATATCTGATAAAAAAGAAACTTTATTTTGATTAAAATGGGTTATTGGCATGGAGAAAGATTAATGGTTTAGGTTGTAGATAATCTCACTTACATATACATCTCAGTATACATGTTTACATTTATATAAAAACTAAATAAATAATGGTTAAAATATCAAGAAAAATAGGAACATAGAAATGCTTAAATAACCACTGGAAACTTCAGCCCTACAATTCTTTGTGTCACTGCACAATAAATATCAAACTCTGTTGATGAAGAAAACATTGAAAGACCCCATTCTGGAGCTCATAAACTTGGATGAAATCAATGAAAAGGCAAGGTTGTCTGCCATGTATCTTTCTTAGGCTGACAGCATTGCATTTAGGTAACCTGTTATGTGTGTGGTATAATCTTCACACTATTTTAACCTCAATTGCAGGAAAGATTGAAGGCATTTGCCTAAAGGCTTAATTCACAGGGTGTGTCCTAAGTATTGACAAAAGCAAAGCCCATTGCTGGTAGAAGCAAGTAGTACAATGAGATTGCTATTTAATAAGCCAAATTTATAATTAAATGCAGGAATTGCAAGTGCTAGAACTAAAACTGCTTTCTGAGAGCCATCACATATCTAATAATGTTTTCCCTTAGCAATGGCTAATAAAAAGGTTCTTTTAAAATATAGTGCTATTCCATTTATGGGTTTTACACAGAGTTAGATTGATCACATTAATAATCAAAATCATTTGGAAAGAAAAGATGTTTGTTAAGCCAGCCTCAGCATGTGATTTATTTATTTTCACACAGGGACTTTAGCTGGCTATGAAAAAGACTGTGTGGTTTTCTTCTGCCTGCCAAGAAGCACACATTTTAGAAATAGTGATGTAATAATCAGTCAGAATTGTATTTGACTTCAAGTGACAGAATACCCCCCTATAACTGGCTTAAGCCAAAATAGAGTTGATTGACTCAAAAAATTGTAATGTTCTGAGGGTGGTGTGGCTTTAGGTAAGCCTGTACCCAGGGAATCAAATACAACCATCTGGACCTGCTCTCTTTTCAGCCTTCTCCCTTCCTTTTCTCACTGTTAGCTTTATTCATAGACATGCTCTTTTGTGTCAAGGTCGTCCCCAGGAACTCTTTATAATTCTAGTTCAGTTGAAAAGAAAGTATACTTTTCTTCTAACAGTTGCAAAGTTTCGTTTGTTTGTTTTGAGACAGAGTCTCACATTTTTGCCCTTGGTAGAGTACCATAGCATCACAGCAACCTCTCAAATTCTTGGGCTTAAGCAATTCTCTTGCCTCAGCCTCCTAAGTAGCTGATACTACAGGCGCCTGCCACAATGCCCAGCTATTTTTAGAGATGGGGTCTCGCTCTGTATCAGGCTGGTCTCGAACTCATGAGCTCAAGCAATCCACCCGCCTCGGCCTCCCAGAGGGCTAGGATTTCAGGAATGAACCACTGAGCCTGGCTGCAAAGCTTTCATATTCTGATCCATTGGCTCTGACTGGGCCTTTTATGCAATCTGGACCCAGACTTGGTAACTAGAGAAATACAGGGCCTTGACCAAGTCTAAGTTATACAACTGTGCCAGAAGCTGAAGGTAGTTTCAGGGTCACCCAAGGAACCAGAACTGAGAGTTTCAGTGAGAAAATTCTCTAGATAAAATTTGAGGTGCAAGCATAAGAGGATATGTACAAGGTTGGAAATATATCAAGTGTCTATTACAGATTTTAATTCCCACTGGACAATCCCAGAAGAGGAGAGTGAAATGAAGAGAGGTTGTCTTATGGTGACACCTGCTAAAATGACATTCCCTGGAAATGGTTTCTTGTAGTACTAAGTCATGTAGGGAATATAGCTGGGATAGCTGAACCACCAGATAAGAAGTGGACAGCCCCTGGCCCCAGCCCAGATACAGATATAATCTTAGCAAAGGCTCTATCAAAGATAACTCTCCTTAGCCAATGTCTTCCCATGTATTGCTATATTTCTAATTAAAAACAACATTAAAAACTTACCTACATGGAGAACTTAATAATTGAAGGGTGTTTTTCCATTTATTATTTCATCATCTGAAAAATTCCCCAGTTGCTTTCCATTTCATTATCTAAACTAAATTTGCTTTGAATAAATTTCAACACGATTCAAAGAGAGTCAAACAGAATGGCTTCTAGAATGTTTTAGTTTGAGATTTATTCTGTCTCAACACCATAAGTCTTTGTTTTTCTGATTCAGACACAATTTTATTAAACCTGACCAACCTCTTCCTAAAATCCTTTAGATTTTTATAACCAAGGACAGAGGTTTATATTTAAGTCTATTAACTATTCTGAACTGTGGGTTTTTTGGGTCAGATTTGGCTCATTTTTCTTGGCACATTGTATTGGAGTATAATGTTTTGAGCTTAATTTGAGTTCTAATTTGTCTTGAACTAAACTACACTCCCCATCTCTCGACATGCTCCATATTACATGACTTGGAGTTAAAGTGAAGCTTCAATTATTTCTGCATCCTATGTCAGAGTCCTCTCACCCTGAGAGCTTCTTAAACAAAGAATCCTCTCATATCCAAATGCAGACTAGGGTGGCACATAAACTAGAATTCTTGGAACCAGGATTTATGATACAGTTCTAAGTTAAGGATGGTTAGAGTGAATTGGAAAAAGATACAAGAAGACAATCCTTTAAATTTTTGACATCTGGGTACAGCGCGGGAGAAGAAAGGGAACAAAGATATTAAATTCATGTAAGAAGAAAAGAAGGTTAAGGGTACTTGTATATGGTACTTGTAAGGGTATATGTGCTTGTCCTGTGGGTCCTCTTTGTCAAATTGCCAAAGATAACAAGAGGAGTGGTAAATCCACTGTTGCCCCTTGTCTACTGCAAGGGTTGAGGCTCCACTCCTACTACTCCTCAGAAACAAATTTCCCTGGGATTACCAATGTCCTAAAATGACCAAGTACAAGAACATATTCCTGTCTTTATGTTACTTGACATTCTGTGGATTTTTTAAAATCTTGACACTTTTCCGTAGGTAATTCTATTCCCTGAGGGCTTTGATGACACCATTCACCTTAATGAAATTCTCCTATTTCTGTGATCTTTTGCTTTTAGTCTCTCATCATTCAAGTCAGGAACTGAGAATCAGCCTCAGTGGATTCCTCATATCTGTTTTTTCCTCAACACATTCAATCTGATTTTAGCAACTTTAAAAGACGTAATTTGCACACCATACTATTCACTCATTTAAAGTGTACAATGTAATGGTTTTTAGTGTCTTTATAGAATTCTGTGACCATCATAACAAACAATTTGAGAACATTTCTATCATCCAACAAACCTATATTCATTAGAAGTCATTTTTCATTTCCCCCCAACTTTCCACACCAATATCCCAGCCACAGGCAACTGCTAAGCTACCAATTTACATATTCTGGTTGTTGCATAAAAATGGAATCATAGATGTGATTGTCTTTTGTGACTGGCATAGTAATTTAATGTTCATCCACAATGTAGCACGTATCAGTATTTCATTCATTTTAATTGTCAAATGATATTTTGCATAGATATACCAGATTTCATTTATCCCTTCATGAGCTGATAGGCATTTGAGTTGTTTCCACTTCTTGGCTCCATGAATAATTGTGCTTTTGTCATTTGTGTGCAAGTTTTTGTGTAAAGGCATATTTTTATTTCTCTTGGGCATATACCTAAGAGAAGAATTTCTGGGTCATCTGATTTCTCTAAGGCTAACTTTTTGAGAAAATGCCAAATTGTTTTGCCAAATGGTTACACCATTTTTATAAGCAATGCTCCAATTTCTCCACATCATCACTAATACTTGCCATTTTTATCTTTTAAATTTTTGTAGTTATGGTCATATTAGTAGGTGTGAAGTTATGTTTTGTGATCTCGGTTTGCATTTTCTCTGATGATTAATGATGTAGATCTTCTTTGTTTTCTAGCTATTTATATATTTTCTTTGGAGAAATGTCTATTCAAATCCTTTGTCCATTTTAAAATTGGAATATTTTATTGTTGAATTATAAAATTTCTTTGAATATTTTGTATATAATTCCCTTATTAGCTATATGATCTACAAATATTTTCTTTCATTCTGTGAGTTGTCTTTTTTTTATGATGTCTTTTGAAGGAAGAAAGTTTTTAATTTTGGATAATCCCACTTGATTTTATTTGTTTTTTGTCATATGTAGTTTTTGTAATATAGCTAAGAAGTCATTTCCTAGCACAAGGGAGATGAATAATTATTTCTGTTTTTCTCCAAATCCTTTATAATTTTAGCTCTTATATTTAGGTCTATAGTCTACCTTCAGTTAAATTTTTGCATGATGTAAGAAAGGGTTAAAGGTTTATTTTTCTTATATGTAGAAATCCAATAGACCCAGTATCGTTTGTTAAAACAAACAAACAAACATTGAATTTTCTTGGCATCCTTCTCTGAACTTATTTTAAATACTGTTCATCAAATGTTTTTAACATCTCTTTTAGCCAGTTGTAGTCCATTCAGACTGCTATAAGAGAATACCATAGCCTGGATGGCTTATAAACAACAGAAATTCATTTCTCATAGGTCTAAAGACTAGAAATCCAAGATCAAGGCACCAGCAGCTGATGTGTATGGTGAGGGCCCAAATTTGAATTCATATACAGCAACCTTATTGCTGTAACCTCACGTGGCAGAAGGGGTATATAAGTACTCTGAGGTCTCTTTTATAAGGGCACTAATCCCATTCTTGAGAGCTTCACCCACATGACCAAATCACTTACCAAGAGCCCCACGTACTACTACCATCCTTTCAGGGTTAGGATTCAAAATACGAATATTGGGGTAACACTAATGTTCACTGTTTAGCATACCTACAATTCTTACAATTTTGTGACCTCTGCCTTACTGTATGTAGGACCTTATTATTTCTCACTGGGATTGGAGGATGTGTGTATGTGTATGTGGGTACGTGTGTGTATTTGTATGTAAGTATGTATGCTGTATGCAGTGTGGGTGTTTGTGTGTGATCCTACCCATATATGTCCCCTTGTTTTCTGTGTGGTGCCTAAAATTCCTTTTTCAGGAAAAGAACTACTTTTCAATGGAGATTTGAATGTTTTAAAGGAATATAATCTGAAGAGCAATTCCTTACTCCCTCACAAAATATGAGCCTGAATTCTTAGAAACCACCTTTTGCTTTGTTCTTTAAGAAGCAAGTAATGATAGGAAGAGGACTCAGGAACAGAAATGGGGGAAGTTAACTCATTAAAGGGAGAGAGAGAGATGCTGAGACATGAAAATGAAATTGTCCAGAACAAGGAATAGTGAGGGTATAGCAAACTTTTATTTCCTTGTATTTGGGGAAAGGTTCAAGCATCAGATAGTCATTTAAAAAGGAAACCAGTAAACAAATTTGTTAATAAAATCAGAAGGACCGACTGGGACTATTTAGGATATAGTCTTACTGGAAGATGTATAGAAATTAACAGATCATGAATTCCAATTATACCTAAAGATATATTTCCTTCTCTAGCCAGAGATATTCAACACACTCTAGTCTAGGCACTCTATGTTTGCTGTTACTTAATCTTCACAACCTTACAAGAAAGTTACAGGTGAGTGTCATAGAGGCATTAATTGATCATTAGATGCTGAGTAAAGTGCCCAAGTTCACAGAACTAGTAAATATTTTGACTAAGATTTCAATCGAGGGTTTTCTTGCTTCTTTTTCTACATCGCTTCGTAGTCCAAGCACACACCAAAGTATTATTTTATTATGTAACTGTTGTAATCAGTGCAAAATAAGATATTGTTTGGAGGAGAAAAGCAGTGTGGGCTGAGATTTTAAAAAACATGATCAGAAAGGGGTGGTCCTTAACCCTCAGCTGAAAATGAAGAAAGAAGGCAGAGATGTTTTACCATGAAGAACAGCAGGGCATAAGGAAATAGTGTAATAGATCCCTCAGTCTGGGCCCCATAAGAGATTGCTTTCTTCCTTCATCTCTTCAGGACAAATGTTCTTGCCTGATTTAATGGAAATGGTATTTTCTCTGCAAATACCTTTGAGCCATACTGTGAGATGCAGAGATATTTTGTGCTGGAACCAGCTCTGTCAACATGCCTGAATAAGCAGAATTATTCCTTTAAGCTATCTGAAATGGAGCTGAGTTACCAATAAGCAAATCATAACACACAAGAATTGAAAAGACAATCATTTATTCCATCCAACTAGTGCTTACATTAATCTGATTAATTAAAGCATGAATGAAAACTATTTACTTGTGCATGTTGTGAAAGGGTAGCATTAAATTAGCTCTCACCCTGGGAGACACTGTGATTGTTGGCTCTCTCTCTGCTTTTAGCCTCATTGCCTTCTCGTTTTTCCCACTAGTTGAAAATGGGCCAGTGAAGAGGGTTTTGCTTGTTTTGTGGGTGACCAGACTCAAACAAAGGCAGGGTTTTAATAAGGTAATTAATCAGGAAATTCATCATCAGACAAGTTCATATACATGCCCACAGACCATTACCTGAAGATTGACATTTGGAAGGTCATATTTTATCTTTTGTGAGGACTTGAGAGGGATAGTTCCCACTTGAATTTATCTAATGAAGTTTCCTCTAAAAATTTTTATCAGTACTGATTTTATTTCCAATTTTCTATCTTTGCACTTACTAGGGAATTTGATAACTTATTAAATTTATCAGTGGAGATAAATTATTTTTATTAAATCAGGTCTTTAAAGAATGATTCAAGCTTCTTTAAAAATAAATAAAAATTTTAAGGATCTGACAAAAATTGCTCATAAAGTTGCCTTTTGCTGAGGGTCTTATGCTTTAGTTATGGCTTTGACCTTGCACTGTCCTTCTGAAATGACCATATTGAATATGTTAGTGGGACTTAATATGTTCCTCCCCTTTCATAAATGGATCTCAATTTCTTTCAAAAGACCACAAAGTGTTGATGGCTTTATAAAATTGAAATCAACTTAAAATAAAATTTACCTTGTAAATAATTGATTATGACACCGAGTGCTTCAAAACTGAAAATATTTGGCTGTAGAAATTTCTTGGTAAGAAAAGCAATAGGCAGGGTTATAAGTTTAAATACAACGTCAAGTTCTATTTAAATAAACATCAAGTTTATTTAAAATATAGACAGGAGGGCAAGAGAGAGAAAGGGAAGATTATTTTGTAATTCAAAATATAGGTTATAGGCTCAGCGCCCATAGCACAGTGGTTATGGTGATGGCCACATACACCAAGGCTGGAGGGTTCGAACCCAGCCTGGGCCAGCTAAACAACAATGGCAACGGCACCCAAAAAATAGGAGGGCCTTGTGGCGGGCGCCTCTAGTCCCAGCTACTTGGGAGGCTGAATTTCTTAAGCCCAAGAGATGAAGGTTGCTTGAGCTGTGATGCCACAGCACTGTACTGAGGGCAACATAGTGAGACTTTGTCTCGAAAAAAAAAAAAAATATATATATATATATATATATATATATATGTCATAGCATTTTTTCCAATTTAGTTGATATTTGACCAAGTGATAAATTTATAAAACATGTGCTCTCAAGGGGTGGACAACAACAACCAAAAAACATGTTTGTGGTGGAAAGTTATAAGTATATTCGTAGCATACTTTTGTTATTTCTTCAGGTGGGAAGCCTTTCTTGACCACCTTCGAACCTGGGGAGTTTCGCTAGTCCTGTCATCTACCGTCCTTGCAGGTATCATGAACTATATCCCACTCAGGGGTAATCTTGGTTTCATCATCCTTTGCATCTTTTAGAAGGTGAGCTTGAAGCAGAGATAGGGAAGGCAATTATTTACAAGCTTGCCTTCCCTATTTCTGTGCCTCTAGCAACTAGTATAGGGCCTGCTAGTAAGTGGTTGCCATATTGAATGGGTATGCACAATGATCTGTAATAAGCTCACAAATTTGAGATCGCCTTTACGTAAAAAGACAGAATGGGTTAGAAATGTTTGTTCCTATCTGTTTAAGTCTAACACCTAGAGGTACAAACTGTTAAAGGTGGAGGACAGCCCAGAAGCTAATTCTATGAAGAAAGCCTTTCTCTGATCCTTTGCTTCTGCCCACAGTGTTAATGACATTTTGTTCAGCACCCACACTCTCAATTTCATTCCAGCTGGGACAATTCTGATTAGCAGTCTGCTCTTTGCCTTCCCAGAGACAGAGTGAAAGGAGGAGGGGCTACTAGGAAAGAATTAACTAAACAATAATATTACATAGTGATGGCATCTTACTTCACTACCAAGGGAGAAAAGACAAGCAAGCACAAGATTTCTCTCCAATTGCTAGCAAGCGCTGCTTGCTGATAATTTCAAAATAACCCTGTAGTAGTTCATTATTTCAGAAATATCTTGGCGAACATTTTCTTATGTGAGGGATCCTGATGGCGACCTTGTGAGTTTAGGTGAGGGAGGGAGCTATAATGCTGAACTCACACTACGGAGGAAGGGGGTGAATCTGTTTTGGGCAGTTGGTGAAGTCTTCATGGGGGCTGGGATTTATACGATTATTAGCTTGATATGCAGATCATGTTGGCAAAGAAAGAAATTTTCAGTAGAGATAGCGATGTGAAGAAGGGAGCAGAGGCATGAATGTATATGTTGTGATGAGGAATATTCAGCAATACGGAAGCTTGTGGTGCATGCTGAAGGGGAGACGGAGGTAAATTTGAAAACATAAAGCGAGCAGGAGGCATACCCTAAAAGGACATGCTTGTCCACACAGGGGCTTCGATTTTGTTCCCAGACAGTAGTGAGTTACTAAATTTTTTTTTTTTTTTTGAGACAGAGTCTCAGGCTGTTGCCCTGGGTAGAGTGCTGTGGCGTCACAGCTCACAGCACACAGCAACCTCAAACTCTCCTGGCTTAAGCGATTCTCTTGCTTTAGTCTTCCAAGTAGCTGAGCCTACAAGCACCCATCACAACGCCCGGCTATTTTTTGGATGTAGTTGTCACTGTTGTTTGGCGGGGCCAGGCTGGATTCGAACCCGCCAGCTCCTGTGCATGTGGCTGGCACCCTAGCCGCTTGAGTTACAGGCTCCAAGCCGAGTTACTGAATTGTTTTAAAGCAAGTGATAGCTATGATTAGTTCTGGGCTTAGTACAAATTATTCAGAAACCATTGTTGGTCATGATTAAAACAGAAGCATGCAATTTTTTCAGCTTCAAAATATATGCTATTCACACTTGAGATCTAATTTCAAGAGAAATCAGATCCTACCTGAGGTGAGGTGCAATTACCAACCTACTATTTGTTATCTAACTCCCTTTCCCTCTCAAGAAATTCTCCCTGGATGAAAGTAAGGGGGGAATTGTGGTATGAGAGAGATAATCTCAGATACACTTTAAATCACGTGAAAAATTAACATTTACAACCATAAGCCCATTATGCTGTTAAGAAATTAAATGTGAGGCTCTTTATATTTAAAACACTGTGTCTGATCCAACAGAAATAACGGTAGAAGGAGAAAGGCAGAAGAAGAGTAATTAGCGCACTAGATGAAGAGTCAGGAAAGACCTGGACTTACTGGGGTGTGGCAGAAAACCTGTGCTTTGCTGCTGTAACCACAACTGCCATTGAATTTGCCCCCAAAGCAAAACTCCTACTCTTATATTTTAAGCCTGCTGTGCTGGAACTCTGTTCTAAACTTACAAGGCTGGATGACTCCTAACTAACAAGTGTTAAAAATACTGATTGTAGCCTAGGGATATTTTTTACAAATGTGTGGGTAAAGAATTTTTCTTCTTTAAAAATTCAAAGGTGGAAAACATTTTATGCTTATTTCAAAACTTATCCATAAATTCAGGAACAGTGAGGATAAATCTTCTACAGTTATTCTTCATTGTGTTGTTTCCCTTACTGGATATTAATGGACAGAAACTGTTTTATTAGGGTCCACATCCCTAATTATATTCCACTTTGAAACTGAGAGGTGGAACTGAGGGTTTGAGGTGGCGATTACCTTCAGAGAAGCTTTTATCCTTTCAGGGCCAGG
>CAUYRH010005683.1:0-29680 GCA_963574655.1 Perodicticus potto
TGAAGGAAATAGACCAATACTTGGAAGCACACCACCTAGAAGACTCAGCCAGAATGCAGTTGAAACATTAACAGGCCTATATCAAGTTCTGAAATAGCATCAACTATACAAAATCTCCCTAAAAAGAAGAACTCAGGAGCAGATTTCTTCATATCAAAATGTTACCAAACCTTTAAAGAGGAACTAGTACCTATATCACTCAACCTTTTCCAAAATATAGAAAAAGAAGGAATACTACCCAACACATTCTATGAGGCAAACATCACCTTGATCCCCAAACCAGGAAAAGATCCAACAAGAAAAGAAAATTATAGACCAATATCACTAATGAATATTGATGCAAAAATATTCAACAAGATCCTAGCAAACAGAATCCAGCAACACATCAAACAAATTATACACCATGACCAAGTGGGTTTTATCTCAGGGTCTCATGGCTGGTTCAATATACGTAAATCTATAAATGGAACCCAGTATATCAACAAATTAAGAAATAAATACCATATGATTCTCTCAATTGATGCATAAAAACCTTTTGACAATATCCAGCATCCATTCATGATAAGAACCCTGAAGAAAATGTGTATAGAAGGGACATTTCTTAAACTGATAGAGGCCATCTACAGCAAACCTACAACCAATATCGTATTGAATGGAGTTCAATTGAAATCATTTCAACTCAGATCAGGAACCAGGCAAGGTTGCCCATTGTCTTCACTGATATTTAATATTGTAATGGAAGTTTTAGCCATTGCAATTAGGGAAGAAAAGGCGATCAAATGTATCCATATAGAGTCATAAGAGATCAAACTATCACCCTTTGCAGTGATATGATTGTATATCTGGATTGTATATGATTGTATCTCAGGTTACAAAATCAACACTCATCAATCTGTAGCCTTTATATGTACCAACAATATCCAAGCTGAAAGAACAGTCAAGGACTCTATTCCATTCACAGTAGTCCCAAAGAGGATGAAATATTTGGGAGTTTACCTGACGAAGGACATGAAAGATCTCTATAAAGAGAACTGTGAAACTCTAGGAAAAGAAATAGCTGAAGAATCAACATTGTCAAAATGCCTATACTACCCAAAGCAATATACAATTTTAGTGCAATCCCTTTTAAAGCTCCATTGTCAAGAGCATGGTATCTTCCATCTTTTAATGTCTTCTGCTATTTCTTTCTTTAGGGTTTCATACTTCTCTTTGTAGAAGTCCTTAACCTCTTTTGTCAGGTATATTCCTAGGTACTTCATTTTCTTTGAAGCTACTATGAAGGGAATTGTGTCCTTGATTTGCTTCTAAACTTGGATGTTGTTGGCATATACAAAAGCTATGGATTTGTGGGCATTGATTTTATATCCTGAGATGTTACTGCATTTGTTTATCACTTCCAAGAATCTTGTGGTTGATTCTCTGGTAATGGTATATGACAAAACTTCTGACTGCAAGAAACAATGACAACGGATCCTACCTAAGAAATGCAAATACTGTACACTCACATTAACATGAAATGAAAATAATAACAAATAAATAAATCCAAAAATATATACTTTTTGCTATGCATTGTTCATGGTGTCTTATTTCCTATAAATTGTGAGCTCATATATGTATGGCTAACATTAATTTGCAGGAAACTTGAGATATCCTGCTTGAAGTTGCATTCCTCCAGAGATAAGTAATATTTATTTTCATCAGGTGTCCTCAGTTCTTAGCAAAGTGGGACAAATGTTGCCTTACAGATTAGAATACTAACCACATATAATAGTTAAAACATAATTTGTATATTCACAGGCAAGGTACATTTTTTTAAGACAGTGTCTCACTCTGTCGCCCTGGGTAGAGTGTCATGGCATCATCATAGCTCACAGCAACCTCAAATTCTCAGGCTCAAGCTATCCTCTTGCCTCAACCACATGACTAGCTGGGACTATAGGAACCTGCTATTGGTGTTTTTCTATTTTTAGTAGAGATAGAGTCTCACTTTTGCTCAGGCTGGATCTCAAACTTCAGGGCTCAAGCAATCCAGCCACCTCAGTCTCCCAAAGTGCTGATTATAGATGAGTCATTACATCTGGCCCCCAAAGTCCACTTTAGATCAAAGTATAGCCATAAATTCTCAGTATGAGGATTTTGTTCATTTCCTTACCTTTTTGTTTCATTTACCTACAACTAATAAGAAAATGGGTGATAATTTATTTCCTCACTTTACTGAAAGAAGTGGTATATTTGTTTTCTATACTACCATTCCAATTAGGCTGAGGCAGTTAAATATTATTATTATACATGGGAGTTGAGGGTTTGTTACAATCTTTCCATTCACTGAGAATGTGGTTCTTTTGAAAAGAGAAAAACAGTCAAAAGGCTTTAAGAAATTTAGATTCTTCACTTTACAAAAGTGACTATATCATACATACCAAATAAACAAATAAATACAAAACGGATTTATTCATAAACTGTAGAAAAGTACTAATGCAAATGCAAAACAAAATCATTGAACATATTCATCACATGATAATATCTAAACACAAATCTTAAATAATTTTAAAATAAAAATGTTCAAAATAGTACCTACCAGATTTTTATCCACAATAATATGCATTTCAAGATATCGAGGGAATAACTTGGTAAATTCACTTCTCTGAAAAACAACATGAGTTCTGAGGAACTTACAAAAAAGTATTTTCTACTTAAATTATATTTACAGATAAATTGAAAGATGTGTTGTTACTGATTAAAAAATGAGGCTGTAAACACAAAATTTAGATACTATTCAGAAGACTGCAGTTCTAAAACTGTCCTGGTTAGTAAGAATTTTCAATTAAATTTTCCAAGATAGATAGGAACCAGATATCTTTTATTTCTTGTAGTAATTGAAACTAGAAATTTTAAATTATAACATAAACTTTGCTTTTCTTTGCCTTGTGATAATTATCATATTAATCTTTCCTGTGGGCTGATTTTATGCTATCAATTATAAACTTATTTATGGAAAATAGTTTAGAAAAATACTAATAAAGTTTACAATAATGGGAGTTCACTAAATCCAAGTGTGCTATTTATGGCAGTTTATAGGTCTTTGTAGAAAAAAAAAATCATCTCTTTGTTTTAAATGTACCTTATGTAAGCCACTGATATTATCCATTTTCTAACTCTCATGAAACAAAACCTTAACTGAGAAATCTAGATGACTGAATTTTTTACCTAAATAATCTGAGTAAAAGGACTATTTCCCATCAATTGTATAATTGCTCACTTGTGACAATAAATGTTTTAGTTTCTTTTAGTACTTTATTCACATCTCCCTAGTAACAAAATTAAATTTTTGCTAAACTATCATCTAATGGCATTAATTCATGCTGCAGTCATTTAAAAGTCAGTCATGGCCTGCATGAAACAGTGAAATAATTTTTAGATTTGCAAATCACCAAATCAAACTTGGTTATGAAAACATTTTTTAAGTTAAAATGCAACACTTACTTCTGAACTTTTTCTCACTTGATATGGAAAATCATTAAACCAGGCAGAAGTGCCATTGTCTCCTAACAGAGGGACATTAGTGTTATCACTTTTTTCTTCATAAATCACGTGCACAAATCCTGATACAGCTTCCAGTGGTTCAATTCCATATGAGATGTTTTTAAACTGCACTGTTCCCCTGAATGTTAAAATAACCAAATGAATCTGAAATGATTCTACCAAATCTATAATCTAAAATTATAATGAGAAAAATTTCCCAGGATTTTTTTTTTTAAGATTAAAAGTCACCTTAATTTTTCCTCTTTATCTCTTTTTTCTTTGAAGTCTTTTATCCCAGAACTAGACCACTCTATCACAGGATACATATAACCTGATAGTCTGGATTTTTTTCTTTAATTAGACTACTATACAACAGGATATAGATTGATTTATTGTACAAATCTTTTTTAAAAATCATCTTAAAGAAAAAATGTTAGTGGCATGGATTTGTGTGTTTAAACATGTTAAAACCCCTTCCTATTGTATAGAGTTCCTGAACCACCCTATAGAATCTGTAGGCACTATTTTCTAAGGTCTTAGATTCCTTCTACTTAATACACTTAACTCTCCTCTGGCACTTAGTATCCTAAATAACTTGTCTGTATGGGCTAAATTGAAGGTACTACATGCCCAAAAATCATTTCATGTTGAGCCAGTGTCTATCAGTTTCAGGCATTCTATAAGGGTGACTCATTCCAGAAAATTAAGAAATTGGACAAAAACAGAATTCGAGAAAATTTGATAAGTACAAAGAGACCAATCAACTCCCTCTACACTAAACATTGCTCATATACCCAAGCCACAGATTTTGTCAGTATCAACAATTAGCCTCCCATCAGAAACAGACACTTCCAGGGCGATTATTAGTGGTTCTGGTTCAGACCTTAGGGAATTAAAGTAACAAAGGTGATGA
Organism: Perodicticus potto; assembly: GCA_963574655.1. NCBI lineage: Eukaryota > Metazoa > Chordata > Mammalia > Primates > Lorisidae > Perodicticus > Perodicticus potto. Next base: position 4,436 of record CAUYRH010005683.1, read on the forward strand.
GAGAATTAGAAAATAAATATGGAGAATTAATTCACAAAATAGCAGGACATAATATTGGCAAGTTGAATATCTTTAAATAGTCTACAACCTGAGTCCTGAACAAATGTTGAGTGTCACAAGAGAATTTGGAAAACCCGCAACATATCCATTATAATTGCAATCCATCTGAAAACATAATACACAAAGGAAAACAAATGGATATTTTTAAATGAACATCCCATTTATATTCATTATTTTAGCTGCCTTTGTACTTTAATATGATTGGCAATTATTTAATTAATTTATGCCAGGTGGAAATAAGCACCAGTCCAAGGTATTCAATTTCAGCACATGTGTTAAATAATATCCTAGTAATTACAGAATATTTGTCTTTTAAAACACATCTAGAATAATAAATCGACAAGTAAAAAATAATATGTCTTACCTCAACTAATAAAGGCTTAGGATGTTGAATGTTATTTTTGTCATAAGAATAAACAACAGAAGTTGGAGATAAAAATGATCTAGGTAAAAATTACACAAACATATCAGGTTATGAAATAGAAAAAGTTAAAAAATCCCTTCTTATACAAATTTTCTTTTTACTAAGTAATTTAAAGTGTATCAACCTTCTTGTATATCCTATTATTCAAACATTTCCATCACTTACAAAATATGAATTAGATACTATGGGAGGCATTTTAATCAGAGTAAAATGCAATACTAAAATATGGGGTAGTGAACTACCCAAATTGCTAGAGATTTCAAAGTGAAATAACATTGCTCCCAATTTCTTTTCTTTTTCTTTTTTTTATTTTTTAGACAGAGCCTCAAGCTGTCACCCTGGATAGAGTGCTGTGGTATTACAGCTCACAGCAATCTCCAATTCCTGGGCTCAACCAAGTCTCTTGCCTCTACCTCCCAAGTAGCTGGGTCTACAGGTTCCCGCCACAATGCCCGGCCATTTTTTGGTTGTAGCCATCATTGTCGTTTGGCCGGCCTGAGCTGGATTCGAACCCTCCAGCTCAGGTGTACATGGCTGACGCTTAGCCTGTTGAGCCACAGGTGCCGATCCATAGCTCCCAATTTCTATCACAGAATGTTCAAATCTTTCTCTTTATCAATTACAGGTTTCAGATTTCATTCTTTAGTCTCAGAATTAAAAAGTACGGTTAGGACAAAGTATCTGCATGGACTAACTACAAATTCATATTCACTAAGCTTAGTTAAGTGGTAAGTTCTTCTCAATTACCATAATTAGAATTTTCTTTTATACCCCTCAGTTACTGTTGAAAAACTCGACACCACTCACACTTAACATCCTCTTACCTCATTCTCAGTTTACCTGTTACCATCTATGCTCCTTATCTTTATTTCTGGAGGATCACTTCCTGTCTTTTTGTTGTTGTTGTTGTTTGTTTTTAAACTCTAAAACTTTATTATTAATAGAAAGTTGGAAAGTACAATCAGTTTGCTAAAAAATCATGATTGATTTCATCCAGGCGCTGAGAGTGAAGGCCAAATATGTCTATGCTACCTTTTTTTTTTATTGTCTTTATTATTACATCAAAGCTGCGTACAATAGTGCAATCAAGGGGTACAATGTGCTAGTTTCATATACAATCTGAAACATTTTCATCAAACTTATTAACATAGCTTTCCTGGCATTTTCTCAGTTATTATATGAAGACATTTGGTGAACTTTACTAAATGCAGAATACAAATGTCATCACTTCCTTTCTTTAGAGCAAACCTTTATATTGGTGGTGTCATGGAGCCCATTCTGTGCCATATGCTGAGGAGGCATCCTTTCTTCTCTCCTATAATTTCAAACTATTGGATTTTTCTCCTAATGCTATGTGAGAGGTCATTGTCAAGTGATTGTCATCCTAAATAACTTTCCCTTAACTCCGTGTCCTACCATTACTATTCCCTATATTTTTTCATCTCTCAGCAGATTTTATTCCAAGTGTTACCTACACACATTTCCTCCACTTTCTCAATTCTTATCTACCGTGAAATTTCTCTAGTAAATCTGCAACAGAATGTCAAATCCAAAAGATATTTTTAAAAAAAACCATTTCTGAATTGGATTTATAATTTCTATTTAAAAAATGAATTTCTCAGTCAAATCAGTTTATTTATATCACATTCAGTCCTCTGATTCTTTTCCTACCTCCCCTACCCCTCCAGTTTGATCTTCCATATTCTTTCTGTTATCACCATCCCAGAAATATTGCTATTTCTCAGGGTCCGATTTTGAGCCACTAATTACTTATCAGCATCCTGTGTATGAGTGCTCATTTTTTAAAGAAAACTTACAATCAAGCTACTCCTTACATATAATCTATACCCCCATTGCCAAATTTATATCCCTCTAGTCCCTGTGAGTATCATTAGAGTTTTAAATTCCCTCATTCATCTGTTAGGGGAAAAATACACTTGATATCTTACAGGCACTAAAACCTAAACTCACCTCTTCCTCAGGCATATAACTCTGTGTTCATATCCTTCAGTTAACTACCTTGGAATTTATCCATTTTCTTGAACAACAATTATATTATATCTGAGATTCTTCATTATTTCCCAATATGTCAAACATGTCTTGAGCTCTACTGATTTTTTTTCTAGTGTTAAGATTGATGTCATTGTTCAAACCATGATTATCACACACCTCAACATAAATTGGTCACTCTATATCTACTTTTGCCTCAAAAATAGCCTGTAAGACTCAATGTGATTATGTAAGTACATTCTTAACATGACTTTTGGTTCCAAAAATTCACACCATGGCATTATAGACATACCATCTTGGTTCTGCCTACCTTTCCAGAATATTTTACCCCTATCCTTCATAAAATATGTATGTCTTTTAGCAATCCGCATGGACATTTTGCGCATCAGAGAAGCTACGTTCTCAGACCTAAATTGTTTTACACGTTATTTCCTCTCTGAACAGAATTTCCCCTTGCTCTACTGCTCTTCTTTATATAGCTATAACTATATCCTTCAAGACACAAGTCATCTATTTCTTCTTCCTTAAAATTCTTCCATGTCTTCGAAAGAATACTATTTGCAAATTTATCAAAACACTATATTATTAATAATATAGTATTAATCTGTCTTAATGCATCTTCCTGTTTTACAAATGCTTTCTTTAACTGTATACCAAGTTTTGTTTTATTTTGTATGCCTATGACTTTGTGTGATATCAGTATACAATAAGTACCAATACATTTGAATTGAAATAATTCTATTTATAACTACTTTCAAAAATCAAGAAACCAAGGAATTAAAATTTAAAAAGACAAAATAACTACTTACTGCTTTTTGAGATGGATAAAATATGGTTTTCCCTTTATTGTAATGATATAAGCAACCTGTAAGTAAAGTATACAAAAAATTCAACAAAAATACTTGGGAATAATACATGCTAATAATATATTTCTCTAAATTATGTTTTAAAATACACACATTTCCAAATTAATAATAATAATATGTAATCATTATGTTGACTTTCCTTTCTTTGTGGACCTTTGAAACTTCAGAATTCTAAATTGAAAACTAGGTGGTAAAGCACTCATAAGTCTGCTATTCACATTCACTCACATTTCTAAGGGGGAATATTGCCTGATAATTGTTAAATTTGTCTCAAACAGACCTTATCAACAAAAATGTTCACCTCACATGAGATGACCAGCCCTTTTGGAAAGCAAATTTCACTGCTCCTTGGAAGAGATACTACCAAAAGATATAACTACAAGAAATGTAATATACCTCCAGAAAGATAAAAAGTTCCATTGCCAATTATGCAACACCAAAAATAAATAAATGGGACATTATCAAGCTGAAAAGCTCCTGCACAGCTAATAGTTCAACAAGTAAAGCATACAGACAGCCTTCAGAATAGAAGAAGATTCACATGCCATGAATCTGATAAAGGACTGATAACTAAAATTTACAGAGAACTCAATTAATCAACCAAAGAAAGAGCAAACAACCCCATTTCACTTATAACAGAAAGAAACTTCTCTGAAGATGAGAAATGGCAAAAAGACACATGAAAAATGCTTATCATCTCTTATCATCAGAGAAATACAAATCAAAACCACCCTGGGATATCACCTAACCCCACTAAAAACAGCCCACACTACAAAATCCCGAATCTGCAGATGCTGCCATTGATGTGGAAAGAAGCTGACACATTTGCACTGCTCATGGGGATGCCAACTAATGCAACATCTATGGAAAGAAGCATGGAGAATTCAAAGAACTAAAAGTTGACATTCCATTTGATACCAAATCCTATTACTAGCTATCTACCCAGATGTTTAAAAAAAATCATTTTACCATAAGGACATTTGCACTAGGAAGTTTACTGCCACTCAATCCTCAATTGCCAAGACATGAAAGCAACCCAACTTTCCATCAACTCATGAATGGATTAACAAATTGTGTTATGTGTATACAATAGGGTACTATCAAGCCCTAAGCAAAGATGTAGACTTTTCATCTTTTATGTTTACCCAGATGGAGTTGAAACACATTCTTCTTAGTAAAAAGTATCACAATAATGAAAAAGCAAGTATCCAATGTACTTAATACTAATATGAAACCAATATATAAACAACTGGATACCCACATGAAAGAAAAACACACATATATCTGGTGAGGGAGAGAGGAGAAGCAGGGAAGATGAAAGGGGTGATAGGTGACTTCTCATCTATTGTCCACAATGTGAGGGTGTTCAGCAATCTACCTGGTTAAAGGGGACAACTACAACTTGAACTTTACCTTAGAAATGAAAACAATGTAACCCAAATATGTGTGCCCTTATATTAATATGTAATTTTTTTTTAAGTGCCATTGCATTTTGTTTATCTGTGTGGTCAACCAAACTCCCTTGGAAAAAAATACAGGAGAAAAATATACCATGCTCAGGGCTGTGAAGAATCAACACTGTTGAAATGTCTATACTTCCCAAAGCAATCTACAGATTTAAAGAAATCCCTATCAAAGTACCTCTGTCATACTTTAAAGTTCTGCAAAAATTCCTACTCCATTTTTTATGGAAACAGAAAAAGCCTCTAATGGCCCAAATTTTATACAGAAATAAAAACAAATCAGGAGGTATCACTCTTCCAGGTTTCACACTATATTATAAATCTATAGTGATCAAAACAGCATGGTACTTTCACAAAAAGAGAGGTAGATGTATGGAACAGAATTGAAAACTATGAGATGAACCCAGACACTTAGCGTCATTTGAACTTTGATAAGCCTATCAAAAACATACATTGAGGGAAATGTTCCCTATTTAACAAATGGTGCTGGGGGAATTAGCTGGCCACTTGTAGAAGACTGAAATTGGACCCACACCTTTCTTCTCTAACATAAATTGACTTTCACTGGTTAAAGGACTTAAACTCAAGACATGAAACTACAAAAATTCTTAGAGAGAGTGCAGGAGAAATACTTGAAAAAATTGGCCTGGGAGAATACTTTATGAGGAGAACCCCCCAGGCAAATGAGGCAACATCCAAAATACATTACTGGGATCTGATCAAACGCTTCTGCACTGCCAAGAACACAATAAGTAAAGTAAATAGACAGCCGTCAGAATGGGAGAGGATTTTTGCAGGTTATATTTCCAACAAAGGTCTAATAACCAGAATCCACAGAGAACTCAAACTTATTACTAAGAAAAGAACAAGTGATCCCATTTCATTGTGGGCAAGAGACATGAACAGAAGCTTCTCTGAAGAAGACAAGCACATGGTCTACAGACACATGAAAAAATGCTCATCATCTTTAATCATCAGATAAATGCTAATCAAAAAACACTTTGAGATATCATCTAACTCCAGTATGAGTAGCCCACATCACAAAATCCCTAAGCTACAGATGCTGGCATGGATGTGGAGAAAAGGGTACACTTCTGCACTGCTGGTGGGAATGCAAGGTAATACATTCCTTTTCGAAAGTTTGGAGAGCACTCAGGGATATAAATATAGACCTGCCATTTAATCCTACAATTCCTCTACTAGGTGTATACAAAAGACAAAAAATCACTTGACAACAAAGATATTTGCACCAGATTGTTCATTGCATCTCAATTCATAATTGCCAATCTGTGGAAGAAGTCCAAGTGCCCATCGACCCCATGAATGGATTAATGGTATATGTATACCATGGAATACTAAGCATCATTAAATAAAGATGGAGAGGAGACTTTGGGGGCAAGATGGCTGACTGGAGCCAGCCTTCAATAGTAGCTCCCATCCAGAGGGAAGGATAATGTCCAGAAAGTGCCCAATTAAGTTGAACTCTGGGAGCCGAGCTGAGAGAGAAGAGTATAAAATGAAAGTCACTTCTGCTGAAGCAAGCTGTGAGTCGAAGAAGCAAACTTCAGATACAAAATTCATCCCAAAGCAAAAGTGTCCATTCCGTCCCCTAAGAAAGTTTTTTTTTCCTTTCTCTCTGTTTGCTCCTATAGGTTTTCAACAGGTGAGTGGTGCACTGAGGACCTCTTGTGTCACTCCAGAGGTGATAACTGTAGGAAGTGGGGACTACTTCTGAAGAGGGACCCTGTTGTGACCCTGAGAACTCTCTTGCCATGCAGGAAAATTGAATAACGTTTTTTCCTGCCATTCTGAACTTCCAGTCCACCCTTCCTCCACCTTTCCTGATGATCTAGAAGCTTAATCCCTGCAGAGACTGTGGGAGGCAACTAATGATCAGCACCCCTGCCCTGCGGGACCAATAGCCCTCTGTTCCGCCTGGCCAGAGCTGCTCACATTGCCCTGCTAGAGCCACACACTAAGCCCTACTAGAGCCACAGGGCCTGCGCCATGCTCTGCCAGATTCATGGGCCAGCACTCTCCTTGCCAAAATCACCAGGCCCCCTGCACTGCCAAAACTGTGTGCAGCATCCCCTGCCCTGCTGCTGGATCTGCGTGCCCCATGCTCCAAAAGCTGGTCCTACAGTCTCTCCCTGGCTGTGGCAGTCATCTGGGAGCTGTGCAGGGTCACTTCCCACAAAGATTCAGTAATAATAGAGCACCCCCCTTGGGTCAAGTCTTGGAGAGATACCTCCCCAACTCTGAGGACTGCCAGAGGAAACTAGATCTAGCTCTATAGGGGCACTGGTATTGCAGAGAAGCTGGGGAAAAGGGATAAAAGCATTTGCTGACTTGTTATCCTCACGATTAGACTGAGTTCAGGTGAGTGGCTAGTGAGTAACCAAAGCAGGCAGGCCTCAGTTCCCCCAGCCAGCTGGTAGCAGAGGGTAGTGGCTGGGCTGAGGGAGTATTGACCTTCCTTTGACCCTGACAGGTGCAAAGCCCAGCACATCTGCTTATTGGAGGGAGCAGGACCTTAACCCTGTGGGGTCACCAGTGCCTGGGTGTAAAAGAGGAGAAAAGTGGAGAAAGTTACACAGCCCTCTGGTCCAACTCTGATACTGGGTGGGCCTTTCTGACTCCACAGAGCACCAGAGCGAGCCAAATTTGAGCAGCCAGTACACCTCCACCATCTATTAGCTGGAGACCTTTCAAACTCTTGAGAGTTTGTACTGACTGGGTCAATTGTTTGGAACTCCTAACCTAGGCCAATAGCACAAGGACTCTCTCAGGTGGTACCCTGGTTGTGTGGTAATGGGTAGGGTCGATTTTCCTCTTCCAGTTGTACATGGGGGGGAGGGGATGTCTTAGTTGCTTGTATTTCTCCATGGCTAAGACTTCAAATCAGTGTCACTGATCTACTAGCATTGAACAAGGACCAGCTGAATACAAGAGAGAGCCACCTTATCCCACCACACCAAGCAGGTTTCTTCAGCCTCAGAATGTAATACTACTACTGTATGTGTCCTGTGCAAAGTTATAGGGGAAAAAGCTGCAGTCATCAGTCCCAGATCCTTGACAAAAGGTTGGTTAACCACAACTCCAGGAGCTCCCAATCCATTTTCACTTTATCTGCCCATTTAACCAACTGGTAAAAAACAATCATGAGGTGGAATCTGTGGAAAAACTTGGGCAACATGAATAATCAGAGTAGATCAACTCCCCCAAGGATTGATATGGCAGACACAGCACAAGATCCCATCCATAAACAAATGGCTGAGATGTCAGAAATTGAGTTCAGAATCTGGATAGCAAATAAAATCAACAGAATGGAAGTAATGATGGAATTAGAATTTCAAGGAGTAATTCAAAAGGTGTCTCAAGAATTCAACGAATTCAAATACAAAATCACCAAAGATTTTTGACACATTGAGTCAAGAACTTCCAGCCCTCAAAGATCTGAGAAATGTAATAGAATCCCTCAGTAAAAGAATGTAGCAGGCACAAGAAAGGATCTCTGACACTGAAGACAAAGCTTTTAAATGCTCCCAAATGCTCAAAGAGTTAAAAAAGTGGAGAACAAAACAGATCATTCTCTGAGCGCTCTGGGATAATTTGAAGAAAACTAATATTTGCCTAATAGGAATACCTAAAGGCCATGAAGTTGCTTCGAAGGATACAGATGCTCTTCATGAAATAATCAAAGAGAATTTCCCAGACATGCCAAGAGATTCCAAAATTCAGATAGCAGACAGTTTCAGAATACCAGCACAACTCAACCTGAATAAGAAATCTCATAGACACATTATAATTAGCTTTGCCAAAGTTATTATGAAGGAGAAAATTCTACAAGCAGCCAGACATAAGAAAACCACAACCTACAAGGGGAAGAATATTAGAATTACTTCAGATCTATCTGCTGAAACCTTTCAAGATAGAAGAGGGTGCTCATCAACCTTTAATCTCCTTAGAATAACTTTGAACACAGGATCCTGTATCCAGCTAAACTGAGTTTCATTTATGATGGAGAAATGAAATATTTTAATGACATGCACATGTTGAAGAAATTTGCATCTCTTCAGGATATTCTCAGAACTATCTTCCATAATTAACAGCACAATTCTTCACCACCAAAGTAAACTCAATCAAAAACTTTTGATCAAATTCCAACTTCCACAGTGGCAAAAGAATTAAAAATGTCCACTGGACTTTTGAGAAACTCTATACCAGGCTTATCAATACTCTCAATTAATGTGGATGGCTTAAATTGCCCTCAAAAGAGGCAAAGATTGGCTGACTGGATACAAAATCTCCGGCCAGACATCTTGTGTTTTCAAGAATCTCACCTTACCTTAAAAGATAAACATAGACTCAGGGTGAAGGGATGGTCATCTATAATTCAGGAAAATATAAATCAGAAAAAGCAGGTGTTGCAATTTTATTCACAGATACAATAGGGTTTAAACTAACAAAAGTAAGGAAAGATTAGGATGTTCAGTTCATATTTCATAAGGGCAACACTCAACATGATGAGATTTCAATTATTAACATTTATGCACCCAACCAGAATGCGCCTCAATTTATAAGAGACTCTAACAGACATGAGCAATGTGATTTCCTCCAGCACCATAATAGTCAGAGATTTTAACACCACTTTGGCAGTGGTGGATAGGTCCTCCAAAAAGAAACCCAGCAAAAAAACTTCAGACTTAAACATTCAACAATCACCTTTAACAGACATCTACAGAACATTTCATCCTAACAAAACTGAATACACATTCCTCTCATGAGCCCATGGATCATCCTCCAGAACTGATCTCATCTTAGGTCACAAGTATAACCTCAGCAAATTTTAAAGAAGAGAAATCATTCCTTGTATTTTATTGGACCATCATGGAATAACAGTTGAACTGAAATCCACATATTCATACAAAAATATATTAACTAAATAACCTCATGCTAAATGATACCTGGGTCATACACGCAATTAAGAAGGAAATTACCAAAACTGGAACAAAACGACAATGAAGACATGAATTACCAGAACCTCTGGGATACTCTAAAGGCAGTCCTAAGAGGGAAATTTATAGCATTGCAAGTCTTCCTTAAAAGAACGGAAAGAGCAGTCAACAACTTAATGTGACATCTCAAGCAACTGAAAAAGGAAGAACGTTCCAACCCCAGACACAGCAGAAGAAAAGAAATAACTAAAATGAGAAGAACTAAATGAAATTGAAAACAAAAGTATCATACAACAAATTAATCAATCAAAATGTTGGGTTTTTTTTAAAATATCGATAAAATAGATAAACCTGTGGCTAATCTAACCAGAAGCAGAGAGTAAAATCCCTAGTTTCATCAATCAAAAATGATAAAGGCCAAATAACAACAGACTCCTCAGAAATCCAACAAATCCTTACTGAGTATTACATAAAACTATTCTCAGAAGTATGAAAATCTGAAGGAAATAGATCAATACTTGGAAACATGCCACCTTACTAGACTTAGCCAGAAAGAAGTGGCAATGTTGAAGCCTATAACAAGTTCTGAAATAGCATCAACTATAAGAAATCTCACCAAAAAGAAAAGCCCTGGGCCAGATGGCTTCACATCAGAATTCTACCAAACCTTTAAAGAGGAACTAGTACCTATATTAATTAACCTTTTCCAAAACATAGAAAAAGAAGGAATACTGCCCAGCACATTCTATGAAGCAAATATCACCCTGATCCCCAAACCAGGAAAAGACCCAACAAGAAAAAAAAATATACCAATATCTCTAATGAATATTGATGTAAAAATAGTCAATAAAATCCTAGCAAACAGAATCCACCAACACATCAAATAAATTATACATCACAACCAGGTGGGTTTCATCCCAGGGTCCCAAGCATGGTTCAATATATGTAAATCCATAAATATAATACATCACATAAACAGTTTTTTTTAAAAAGACCATGTAATTCTCTCAATTGATGCAGAAGAAGCTTTTGATAATATCCAGCTTCCTTTCTTTATCAGAACACTTAAGAAAATTGGTATAGAAGGAACATTTCTTAAACTGATAGAGGCCATCTACAGCACACCCACACCAATATTGTATTGAATGGAGTAAAATTGAAAGCATTTCCACTCAGATCAGGAATTAGGCAAGGATGCTCATTTTCTCCACTGCTTTTTAACTTTGTAATGGAAGTCTTAGTCATCACAATCAGGCAAGAAAAGGCAATCAAGGGGATCCCAGTAGGACCAGAAGAGATCAAACTGTCACTCTTCACAGATGATAGGATTGTATAACTGGAAAACCCCAGGGACTCAACTACAAAACTCTGAAAAGGGATCAAGGAATAGAGCAACGTCTCAGGATACAAAATTAACACTCACAAATCTGTAGCCTTTATATATACCAACAATAGTCAAGGGTTTAAAAAGGATCAAGGACTCTATTCCCTTTACAACAGTGCCAAAGAAGACAAAATATCTGGGAGTGTATCTAACTAAGGACATGAAAGTTCTCTATTAAGAGAACTATGAAACTCTGAGAAAAGAAATAGCTGAAGATATTAACAAATGGAAAAATATACCATGCTCATGGGTGGGAAGAATCAACATTCTTAAAATGTCTATACTACCTAAAGCAATATACAGATTTAATGCAATCCCTATTAAAGCACTTCTGTCATACTTTAAAGATCTGGAAAAATTAGTACTTTATTTAATATGAAAACAAACAAACAAAAAACTCAAGTGGCCAAGACATTCTTCAGAAATAAAAAGAAATTGGGAGGAATCACAGACTATACTATCTATCGATATTGATCAAAACAGCATGGTACTGGCACCAAATAGAGAGGTAGATGTATGGAACAAATATGAAGACCAAGGGGTGACCCCAGACACTTATTGCCATTTGATCTTTGATAAACCTGTCAAAAATATAAATTTGGGGAACGATTCCCTATTTAACAAATGGTGCTGGGGGAATTGGCTGCCAACCTATAAAAGACTGAAACTGGACCCAAACCTTTCTCCTCTAACTAAAATTGACTCTGACTGGTTAAAGGACTTAAACTTAAGACATAAAACTATAACAATTCTTATAGAGAGTGCAGGGGAAATACCTGAAAAAGTTGGCCTGGGAGAATACTTTATGGGGAGGACACCCTGGGCAATTGAAGCAACATCCAAAATACATTACTAGGATCTGCAAATTAAAAAGCTTCTGCACTGCCAAGAACACACTAAGTAAAACAAATGGACAGCTCTCAGAATGGGAAAGGATTTTGCAAGTTATATTTCTGACAAAGGTCTAATAACCAGAATCCACAGTGAACTCAAACTTATTACTAAGAAAAGAAGAAGTGATCCCATTTCATTGTGGGCAAGAGATGTGATCATAAGCTTCTCTGAAGAAGACAGGCACACAGACACATGAAAAAATGCTCATCATCTTTCAAAATCAGAGAAATGTAAACCAAAACCACTCTGAGATACCATCTAACTCAAGTAAGAGTAGCCCACATCATAAAATGCCAAAACTAGAGATGTTGACATGGATGTGGAGAATACCAAACAATACTGCACTGGTGGTGGGAATGCAAGCTAGTACATTCCTTTTGGAAGGAAGTTTGGAGAGCACTCAGGAATATAATGTAGACCTGCCATTTCATCCTGCAATTCCTCTACTAGGTGTATATCCAAAAGACCAAAATTAATTTGACAACAAAGATATTTGCACCAGATTGTTCATTGCAGTTCAATTCATAATTGCCAAATCATGGATGAAACCCAAGTGCTCATTGACCCATGAATGGATTAATAAATTGTTGTGTATGTATAACATGGAGTATTATGCAGCATTAATAAAATGGAGACTTTACCTCTTTTATGTTTACATGGATGGATCTGGAAAATATTCTTCTTAGTAAAGTATCTCAGGAATGGAAAAAAAAAATCCAATGTACTCAGTACTACTGTGAAACCAATTTATAATCAGTCCCACTTCCATGTGAAAGATGAATCATAATGATAGCCTAGGATGAAGGAGGGAAGAGGTGGGGGAGAAAACGGGATGGGGGTGGGTTGCTAGAGGGAGGGTTAGTGGGGAAATGACACCTAGGGAGCATATTGCAACTACAAGTTGGATCTATCAGGTATAGAACAGAAATGTCTTAACACTATAATTGGATAAAAGTGGTGAAGGCTATGTTAATTAGTAAGATTTAAGCACTCCAATTTGTATAAACAATCAACATAATGGCATAAACATATTCATGATCAGTGTACAAATACCTTAATAAAAAAATAAAAAATAAAAAAAATTAATTAATTAATTAAAAAGAAAATCATAAGGAAAAGGAAAAAAAAAAGATGGAGACTTTACCTCTTATATGTTTACATGGATGGAGCTGGAAAATATTCTTCTTAGTAAAGTATCTCAGGAATGGGGGGAAAAATCCAATGTACTTAGTACTACTATAAAACCAATTTATAATCACTCACACTTTCATATGAGAGATGAATCACAACTATAGCCCAGGATGAAGGAGGGAAGGGGAATGGAATGGGAAAGGAGAGAGGTGATTCAAGAGAAGGAGGGTTAATGGTGTGACTACACCTATGGAGCATATTGCAAGGGTACAAGTCAAATCTATCAAGTATTGAACACAAATGTCTTAACACTGTGATTAAGTAAATGAGGTGAACCCAATGTAAATTAGTAGGATCTAAGTACTCTAATTTGTACAAATAATCAACACATTGAATCCCACAAAGGCATAAATGTATTCATGACTTATGTATATATGACTTAATTTTAAAAATACAGGAGAAAATAGAAAGAGAGAAAATACATGTCTAGGGAATATCCTACAAAGTTTCATAAAATGGACTTGTCATTAAATTATGCAATTGGTCAATGTCTAAAAATTATTTAGCAAGACAAATATCCATTTAAAAGTTTTCAATTCCTTAGCTGTAAGGGAGCTTTAAAAGGTACCTTTCACCCTTGATTGCACTAATGTGCACAGCTATGATTTAATAATAAAAAACAGAAAATAAAAAGGTACCTTTAATCAGGCAGATATTCTGGGAATATTGAATGGCATTCTGAAAAGCAGTGTAAGTGAAATTTAAAGGGAACAATTTAAAATTCCACCCTCTGTTTAGTTAGGGGGCGTTTGGTGAGGAAACTGACTGAAGCTGTGGCTCAGGGTGCACTGCAAGGTGGCAGGGTGCTGGTTGCTGTACATGAACTGGAGCAGTGGGTGGACATCTGACATAACTAGGCAAGTCTTGCAGGAGCCACTGGCAGGAGCCTTGGAGATCCAGGACATGAGGAAGCCTTTTTCCAGTTTCAGTTCTCAGAGGAAATGAATTGAGTGGATGCCTGAAAGAGTGGGCACACCTGAGCAGTATATAATAGCCAGATTTGAGGGCTGGTTGGAGCAGACTTGCCACCAGTTTGGCATTGGTAGAGACGACCAATCTAGGAAGGTCCTGGTAGCAAGGGGTCAGCCATTATGGCAAGGTCGTCAAAATGTTTTCAGGGTGGCCCCCTATAGGAACATAACAATTCTAGTTCCATCTGCTAGAATCAGTCCTCCAGTGGTGACAGGCTCATGGACTCTAGCACCCCATGAGAACTGTTGTCCGGGGACCTGCCTCTGAAGGTTTCTGGAAAGATCAGAGTCCCCAAACGGTGGAATCTGAATGCTGAGGAAATAATCTGGCAATCACAGTGGACGATTAAGTTGGGAATGTGGTCTATGCCTTGGCTCTAGAGAGAGGTTATCAGTGTTGTTGTCCATGACCTAAAACTACAGCGCCACCTAATATCCCAGGAAATATCCTGCATAAAGTCAGACCCTCCAGCCATATTTTGTTTATTTTTTTTATTTTTCTTCTTGTTAATAGTATTTTTTCACTTTTGTTTTGTTTTATTCTTTAGTTGATTGGTTACTGAGATTGCTTATTTTTGTTTATTTTGAGCTTTTTGTTATTTTGTATTGATGTGTTTTGTTTCTTGCTTATTTGTATGGTTGGTTCTTTTCTTAACTTCTGTCTTTTAACATCATCATGAACAACAGCTCCTGTATTTTTGGGATACAGTATTTTAGCCTCATTTATTCTCTCTCCATATTCCACTCAGTACATTCCCTCTTCAGACAGAGACTCTTCTACCTTTCTCATCTCTCTGACAATAATTACCTCTGCAAACAGCAAAGATATCCTCTCCTTTTTTCTTGTCTTTCTCATTTATTTCTTCATTCCATGACCCTCTCTCTCCTCTGTTAGACACAACAATGTTTTTATTTTTTTTACTTTTATCTTAATATTTTTTTCTTTTCTTTCTTTCTTTTTTTCTTTCTTTCCATCTTTCTTCCTTTCTTATTGTCTTTTTTTCTTTCTGAGAGCTGAGGATACAGCTGTGGCCTGGTAAGTAGGCCACAGCAGAGATCTGGCTCAAGGAGGCTAAGAGACATTTCTACCTCTGGCCCTGTGAAGACAGTATTGGTAAGACCGTGTTGCAGAATTTTTCTACTTAGTTTTCACTTTCACTTAATTTTTACTTAGTGTTTTCTATTTGTTCTCTTTTCCTTCCCTTCCTAATTTTGGAAGAGGAAGAGAGTGGCTCCTCTCAGGCTGGGATGCATTGCCTTATTTCCAGGAATCCTCCCACTCCTGCCCCCTCAAAACCTTTGAGTTACAAGCATGGCTTTTGCATCACTCTGATCAATATTGTTTCTTCCATCACTCTCAGACACTCTTCCTTACCTCCTTCTTTCCTGTTCTCCAAGTTGTTTTTTTCGTTCTTCTGTTATTCCTTCTTCTATTTTTTCTTTTGTTCTTTTCCTTTTATTTTACTCTTTACATCATTTTTACTCTTTCTTTCTATTCTCCCTGTTTCTCCTGCCTGCTCCTAAACTCTCTCCTCATTTGACCTCACCCCAAGAATTCTCTTCATCCTATAAACTCTGAGACAGAGTAACTTGGAGCCCTCAATCAAATCTTACCTGACCAGCTTTACTTACCAAACAGTGGAAACAATAAATGGCTTGGAAACAGTGGAAGAACTCTAGAAACATGAATGATCAGAGTACATCAACTCCTCCAAGAAATAACAATAACAATAACTCCTCTTCAGAAGATGCACTTCCATAAACAAATGGCTACAATATCAGAAACAGAATTCAGAAAAAGGATGGCAAATAGGATTAACATAATGGAGGAAAAGATGGAAATATAAATATAAAGAGTTATGCAAACGTTATCTCAAGAAATTAATGAATTTGAAGACAAAATCACCCAGGATAAGGACATATGAGAAATGAAATAGCAGAGCTCAAGGAGTTATTCATGGAGCTCCAAAATACAGTGGAATGCCTCAGACATAGAGTTAAGAAAGCAGAAGAAAGCGCATCGCTGAAATGGAAGACAAAGCATTCTCAAATGCTCAAAGAGGCAGACAAATAAGAGAAAAAACTGATCATTCCCTGAAAGAGTTGAGGGCCATTCTAAAAGATCAAATATTCATCTTATAGGAATTCCTGAAGACAAAGAGGATATGGGCAGTGCCTGTGACTCGGTGAGTATGGTGCCGGTCCCATATATCGAGAGTGATGGGTTCAAGCCCAACCCTGGCCAGACTGCAACAAAAAATATCCAGGTGTTGCCACAGGCACCTGTCGTCCCAGCTACTTGGGAGGCTGAGGCAAGAGAATCACCTAAGCTCAAGAGCTGGAGGTTGCTGTGAGCTTTGAAGCCATGGAACTCTACTGAGGGTGGCAAACTGAGACTCTGTCTCTATAAAAAGAAAAAGAAGAAGAGGAGGAGGAGGAGGAGGCTGGTCCTAAAGGCACAGATGCTCTATTTCAAATATTATGAAGGAGAATTTCCCAAACAGATACAGAAATTCAAATTATAGACAGTTTAAGCACCCAAACAAAACATCTCCTAGACACATTGTAATTAACTTTTCCAAAGTTAAGATGAAAGAGAAAGTTCTGTAAGCATCTAGACATAAGAAAAGTATTAACTACAAGGGACAAATATTAGTATGACAGCAGATATCTCAGCTGAAACCTTTTAAGCCAGAAAAGGATGGTCATGGACCTTCAATCTAGCTAAAACAAAATGACTTTCAGCCCAGAATCCTGTATCTGAGCTTCATTTCTAATGGTGAAACCAAATACTTTACTGACATACACATATTGAAGAAATATGCCATAACTATAAACAAGCTCTCAAGTGTATTCTCAGACCCATCTTTCACAATGATCAGCACAATGGTCTACAACCAAAGTAAACTCACCCAGAAATTTTTGAACATAAACCTAACTTTGACAGTGGCGAAAGGATTAAAAATATCCACTGGACCTTAGAAAACATTATGGCCAGAACATTACCATGCTTATCAATTCTCTCAATTAATGTGAATGGCTTAAATTGTCCTCTAAAGGGGCACATATTGCCTTCCTAGATACATAGACTCAGACTAGATATATGTTGAATAGAAGAATCTCATCTTACCTTAAAGGATAAAAATAGAGTGAGGGTGAAGGGATGGATATCTATAATTCAGGCAAATTGAAATCAGAAAAAAGCAAGGATTGCAATTTTATTTGCATATACAATAGGCTTTAAACCAACAAAGATAAGAAAATATAAGGAAGTTCTCTACATATTTTTCAAGGGAAACACACATCATGAAGAGATTTCAATAATCAACCTTTATGCACCCTACCAGAATGCTCCTTAATTTATAAAGAAAATCCTAATGGATATGAACAACTTTATATCTTCTTGCACTATAATAGTTAGAGATTTTAACAACCCTTTGGCAGTTTAGCATAGATCCTCCAAGAAAAAACTAAACAAAGAAATATTAGACTTAAACTTGACAGTAGAATAAATGAACTTAAGAGACATCTACAGAACATTTCATATGCTTAAAACCGAGTACACATTCTTCTAACATGCCCCCTGGATCATCCTCAAAAATTGATCATATCTTAGGACACAAGACTAACCTCAGCAAATTTAAAAGAATAGAAATTATTCCTTGTATCTTCTCAGATCATCACAGAATATAAGTTGAACTCAATAGCAACAGGAATATTCATACTCGAACAAAGTCATGGAAACTAAATAACCTTATGTTGAATGATAGTGGGGTCATAGATGAGATTAAGAAGGTAATCACCAAATTTTGGGAACAAAATGATAATGAAGACACAAATTATCAAGACCTGTGGGATATTGCAAAGGCAGTCCTAAGAGGAAAATTTATAGTGTTGAAAGCCTTCATTGATAAAACAGAAAGCAGGGAAGTCAACAACTTAATTGCTCATCTCCAGAAATGGAAAAGGAAGAACATTCCAACCCCAAATTCAGCAGAAGAAAAGAATAACCAAAATTAGGGCAGAATTACATGAAATTAAAAACAAAAAAAATCATTCAGAAAATCAATGAAACAAAAAGTTGGTTTTTTGAAAAGATCAATAAAATTGATAAACTTTTGACTAACGTAACCAGAAACAGAAAATTAAAATTTCTCATATGGTCAGTCAAAACCAGTAAAGGAGAAAAAACAACAGTTCACACCAAACTACAAAAAAAATCCTCAATGATTACTACAAAAAACTCTATTCTCAGAAATATGAAAATCTGGTGGAAATGGACCAATACCTGGAAGAATATTCAGAAATATTCATACTCAGAAATACTCAGCCAGAAAGAATCGGAAATTCTGAATAGACCTACATCCATCACTGAAATAACATCAACTGTATGAAATCTTCCAAAAAAGAAAAATCTAGGACCAGATGGCTTCACATAGGAATTCTACCAATCCTTTAAAGGGGAGCTAATACCTATACCACATAACCTTTTTCAAAACATAGAAAAAGAAGGAATCCTTTCCAACACATTTTATGAAGCAAATATCACCTTGATCCCCAAACTAGGAAAGAACTCACCAAGGAAAGAAAACCATAGACCAATATAATTAATGAACATTGATGCAAAAATATTTCATAAGATTCTGGGAAACAGAATTAAACAACACATCAAAACAATCAGACACCATGATCAAGTTGGTTTTACCCCAGGGTTGCAAGGTTGGTTCAATATACATACATCTAAAAATGAAAAATAGCACATAAATAAAATAAAAAAAAAAAACAAACAACAAATGATTCTATGGTTTTTTACAAAAAAAAAAAAAGAACTTTTTGATAATATCTGGGATCCTTTCATGATCAGAACACTTAAGAAAATAAACTTATTCAAGTCATTTCTTAAACTGATAGAGGCTATATATAGCAAATCCACAGTCATTATCATACTGAGTGGGTTAAAATTGAAAACATTTCCACTTAGTTCTGGAACTAGACAATGATACCCATTGTCTTCACTGCTATTCAACATAGTAATGGAAGTCTTAGCCATCATAATCAGATAAGATAAGTGATCAAGGGTATTAAATGGGGTCAGAGAAGATCAAACTCTCATTCTTCATGAATTACATAATCCTAGCCTTGGAAAATGCCAGGGAGTAAACTACAAAACTCTTAGAAGTGATCAAGGAATATAGCAGCATTCAGGATACAAAATCAATACTTATAAATCAGTAGCTTTTATATATGCCAACAATTGTCAAGCTGAAAATATAGTCAAGGACTTTAATCCTTTCATAGTAGTGCCAAAGAAGATAAAATATTTGGTAATTTACCAAACAAAGGATGTTAAAGATCTATATAAATAGAACTATGAAACTCTGAGTAGAGAAATAGCTGAAGATACTAACTAATGGAAAAACATACCATACTCATTGCTGGGAAAAATCAACATTATTAAAATGTCTATACTACCCAAAGCAATTTACAGATTTAATGCAATCCCTATTAAAGAAAAATTGTCACACATTAAAGAGCTTGAAAAAATAGTGCTATATTTTATATGGAATAAGAAAAAGCCTCAAATAGCTAATACTCACAAATACAAACAAATCAGGAGGTATTACATTACCAGACTTCAGTGTATGCTATAAATATATAGTAATCAAAACAGCATGGTACTGGCACAAAAACAGAGAGGTAGATTTATGGAACAGATAGAGAATCATGGGATGAACAGAGACATTTATCATCATTTGATCTTTCATAAGGCTATCAAAAACATTCATTAGGGGAAAGATTGCCTATTTAACAAATAGTGCTCACTGAACTGGCTGGAGCCCTGCAAAAACAATGAAACTGAACCCTCATCTCTCACTATTATAAAAGATCAGTTCTCACTGGATAAAAGATTTAAACTTAACACATGAACCTATAAAAATACTAGAAAAGAGTGCATGGAAAACACTTGAAGAAATTGGTCTGGGAGAATATTTTATGAAGAAGAACCCCCAAGCAATTGAAGCAACACCAAAAATACATTACTGAGATCTGAACAAACTAAAAAGATTTTGCACAGCCAAAAGCACAGTAAGTAAAGCAAACAGACAGCCTTCAGAATGGGAGAAGATTTTTACAGGTTATGATTCCGACAAATGTCTGATAACTAGAATTCAGAGAAATAAAACTAATAAATAAGAAAAGAACAAAAAAATACCCTTTTCTATGTGGGCAAGAGACTTGAACAGAACTACTCTAATGAAGACAGTTGCATAGCCTACAAATATATGAAAAACTTTCATCATCTTTAATCATTAGAGAAATGCAAATCAAAACTACTTTGAGATAGGTTGCTGTGAGCTGTAATGCCACGGCACTCCATTGAGGATGACATAGTGAGACTCTGTCAGAAAAAAACAAACAACAACAAAAAACCTTCTTTGAGTTATCATCTAACTCCAGTAAGAGTAGCACACATAATGAAATCCCCAAACTGCAGATATTATAGTGGATGCATAGAGAAGTGAACACTCCTAAACTTCAGGTGGCAGTGCAAGCTAACATGGCCTTTTTGGAAAGAAGTTTGGAGAATACTAAAGGAACTAAAAGTGCACCTACCATTTGATCCTGCAATTCCTCTGTTAGGTATATACCCAGATGATCAAAAATCATTTTACAACAAAATATTTGCACCAGAATGTTTATTGCAGCCCACTTCATAATTGCCAAGTCATGGAAACAGCCCAAATGCCCATCAACCCATGAATAGATTAACAAATTGTGCTATATGTATACTATGGAATACTATGCATCTATAAAAAAATATTGAGATTTCACATCTTTTATGTTTACTACGTGGAGCTGGAACATATTCTTCTTAATAAAGTATGTCAAGCATTGGGGGAAATTATCCAATGTACTCAATACTAATATGAAATCAATATATAATAACCTCCACATTCACAAGAAAGGTAAAACTTAACTATAGTCCAGAAAGAAGGAGGGAAGAGGAGAGAGGGGAGGCCAGATTAAGAGAGGGCATTTGCTGGGACCTCGCCTAATGTGCATAATGCAATGGTACATTTCAAAACTATTAAGTATAGAGTATAAATTGCTTTCTTTCTTTCTTCTTTTTTTTTCTTTATTTCTTTTCTTTTCTTTCTTTCTTTCTTTTTTTTTTTTTTTTGCCAGAGCTAGGTTTGAACCTTTCACCTGCAGCATATGGGGCCAGCACCCTACTCCTTTGAACCATAGGTAACATATAAGTAAGCAAGAAGATGGTTATGTTAATCATTTAGATGTAAGATTTCCACATGTATATCTAATCATTTATTGCAACCCATAAATGCATTAATGTACACAGTTATAAATTAATAAAGAAAAAAGGTAAAATTTAGCAAACAAAATTAAACAACACATCAAACAATTATACAAAATTATCAAGCTGGTTTCATTCTAGGGTTACAAGGTTGATTCAATATACATATATCTATAAATATAATATAGCACACAAATAAAATAAAAATCACAGACCATATGATTCTCTGAATTAATGCAGATAATCCTGGAGGGGGCGGAGCAAGATGGCTGACTGGAAGAAGCTTCCGAAAAAGGCTCCTGTCCAAAAGGGAAGATAACCTCCAGAAACTGCATAATTAAGCTGAATACTGGGAGCCCAGCAGAGACAGAGAAGTGATATCTGCGGGTCACCTCTGCTGAGGCAAGCTGCAACCCAAAGAAAGCAAGCTTCAGGTACAAAATTCATCTGAAAGGAAAAGTGTTCATCCCCTCGCCCAAGAAAGCTCTGAGTTTCTTGCTTTTCTGCTTCCATTCTTTTTTTTTCTCCTCGTTTGCTCCTACGGGTTTTCTACAGACAAGCAGTGAACTGAGGACCTCTTGTCTCACCCCACAGAAGAGTGCTGTGGGAAGTGGGTGTGTTTCCCCAGAGCACCACAGCTAGGCAGTAAAACTAAACTAAAGTTTTCCCTACCATTCTGAACTTACAGTACACCCTTCCCCACTTACCTGATGAACCAGAAGCCTAACCACCGCTGAGACTGAGGGAGGAGGTCCCTGAGCAGTGCCCCCACCCCTGCCTGCCAGAACAAGCCCCCCATTGGGAAAAGACTCCGGGGGGGCCATGGCGAAGGACTCCACTGGCGATCCCCAGGCCTCTGTAGGCCTGCCCCCAGACAGAAACTCACCTGGCAAATGCATGGGCCTGAACCTGGCACCTGCATGGCCTCCACAGGGCCGCCCTTGGCCAGGAAATTCCCCAGGGACCACACGGCCCTGCACCCTGAGCCTGCAGGGCCTCTGCAAGCTTGCCATCTGCCAGGGACTTGGTCAGTAACCGCCAGGCCTCTGCAAGCTCTCCCCCAGCGACATGAGCAGCCCTGAGCCCCGGCTTGCCAGGCTTCTGCAGGCCTGCTGTCTGCTAGAGATGCTGCTGGTGACCACCAGGCCTCGGCAAATCTGCCCCCGGCCAGGAATTCCCCCGGTGACCATGCAGACCTCCGCCTGGCATCTACAGGGCCCTGGCAGGAACTCCCCTGGCAAGTAACTCCCCTGGGGACCGTGTGGCCCTGCGCCCCAAGCCTGCAGGGATTCCGCAGGTCTGCTTTCTTCCAGGAACTCCACCTAACCGCCAGGCCTCTGCAGGTCCGCCTCAGCCAGGAACTCCCCCGGCGACCGCCTGGCTCCAAGCCTCTTGCTTGCTGGGCTTCTGCAGACCTGCTGTCTGCTAGAGACTCTGCCAGTGACTACCAGGCCTCCACAGGTCCAGCCCTGGCTAGGAACTCCCCCAGTGACATGTGGACCTCTGTCTGGCACCCACAGGGCCCTCGCAGGTCCACCCCTGGCCAGTAAATATCCTGGCTACCGTGCAGCCCTGCGCCAGAGCCTGCAGGGCTACCGCAGGTCCGCCTTCTGCCAGGAACTCCACCTGCAACCTCCAGGCCTCTGCAGGACCACCCCCATCCAGGAACTCCCCCAGAGACTGCTTGGCCCTGTGCCCCATGCTTGCGGGGCTTCCGCAGGCCTGCCGTCTGGTAGAGACTCTGCCAGCAACTTCCAGGCCTCTGCAGCTCCACCCCTGGCCAGGAACTCCCCCAGCAACCATGTGGGCCTCCGCCTGGCACCCGCAGGGCCCCCTCAGGCCCACCCCTAGCCAGTAAATCCCATGGCAGCCTCTCGCCCCAAGCCTACAGGGCTTCCACAGGGCCACCTTCCACCAGGGACACCGCTCACAACTGCCAGGCCCCCACAGGTCCACCTCCCACCAGGGACACTCCAGGCAACCATGCAGGCCTCTACCTGGCACCCACAGGGCCTCAGCAGGCCAGCCTTCTGCCAAGGAACTCTGCTGGTGACCAACAGGCCTTTGCAGTCCCGCCCCGGGCCAGGAATTCCCTGACCGACCACCTGGCCCTGCACCCCACACTTGCTGGGCTTTTGTAGCTCTGCCTTCTGTCAGGGACTCCGTCCGTGACCTCCAGGCCCCTGGCCAGGGACACTTCCAGCAACTGCACAGGCCTCCGCCTGGCACCCATGGGGCCTCCGCAGGCCAGCCTTCTTCCAGGGACTCTGCCAGCAACCAACAACCTCTGCAGGCCCACCACTGGCCAAAAACTTCCTGGACAACCACATGGCCCTGTGCCCAGGACTTGAAGGGCCTCTGCAGTCCTGCCTTCTACCCAGGACTCTGCCAGCGACTGGCAGGCCCCTGCAAGTCCACCCCTGGCCAGGTATTCCCCTGGTGACTGCACGGGCCTAGGTCTGGAACCCAAAAGGCCTCCGCAGGCCCACCCCGACAAGGAACTCCCCTGGCAAACACGTGGACCTGCGCCCCATGCTTCCTGGGCCCCCACATTCTTGCCTTCTGCCAGGAACCCAGCCGGCAACTGCCAGGTCCCCACAAGGCCATCCCTGGCCAGGAGCTATCCCAGAAACTGCGCACTCCCGTGCCCCGAGCCTGCAGGGCCTCTGCAGGCCGACCCTCTGCCAGGAACTCCACTGGTAACGGCCAGGCCTCTGTAGGCCCACCCTCAGCCAGGAACTCCCCCGGTGATAATGTGGCCCTACGCCTGGCGCTCCCAGAACCATGTGCACCATCCCCTGCCCTGCTACTGGATTGAGGGGTGCCACATTCCAGAGCTGCTCCTGCAGCCAGAACTCCCTGGCTGGAACAATCCCAGAAGAGTTACACAGGGTCACTCACTATAAAGTTCCAGCAACCATAGAGTGGTCCTGTCAGGGTCTCACTTCCAGAGACAACTTCCCAACTCTGAGGATGGCCAGATGCAACAGGGAAAAAGAATCATGTGGCAGAATCAACGGAAAATCTCTGGCAATATGAATAATCAGAGTAGACCAACTCCTCCAAGGAACGACAAGACAGACACAGCACAAGACTCCTTGCATAGGCAAATGCCTGAGGTGTCTGAAATCAAATACAGAATTTGGATTGCAAATAAGATCAGCGGAATGGAGGAAAAGATGGAATTAGAATTTAAAGCAATAATCCAAAAGATGACCCAAAAGATGTCTCAAGAATTCAATGAATTCAAAGACAAAATGACCAAAGATTTTGACACATTGAGACAAGAAGTTGCAGCCCTTAAAGATCTGAGAAATTCAGTAGAATCCCTCAATAACAGAAAGGAGCTAGCAGAAGAAAGGATTTCTGACATGGAAGACAAAGCTTTTGAATGCTCTCAAACCTCCAAAGAGCGAGAGAAATGGAAGGCAAAAACAGATCACTCTCTCAGAGAGCTCTGGGGCAACTCAAAGAAAACGAATATTTGCCTCATAGGGATCCCTGAAAGCGATGAAGCAGCTTCACAAGACACAGAGTCTCTTATTCATGAGATTATGAAAGAGATCTCTCCAGACATGCCAAGAGATTCTGAAATTCAGATAGCAGACAGTTTCAGAACCCCAGCACGACTCAACCCGAATAAGACATCCCCCAGGCACATCATAATTAAGTTCACTAAAGTAAATATGAAGGAGAAAATTTTGAAAGC